>RWGZ01001601.1:22093-61746 GCA_009725065.1 Utricularia reniformis
ACTCCACACCAGCAATCATATCTCGAAAAACCCAGAACAATAAACAAAATAATCAATAATAATACTAAGAGTAAGAACATCTGACTCAAAAAGTTTTCAAGATCGGCTATTGCTTGCGAAGGAATCTTATCTAAAATCGAAATTTTCTTTCCAAAGCAGTCGCACTTAGAAAATAGTAGAATACAGATTAGAAAATCCAGTAAACTTACGAATTGATCTTCAACTTATCAATACGATAAAATTGGTATACATTCAAGGAGGAGTGTTATGAATTATACCGAATTATGAATGTATAACCAATATCAAAATATACAATATTATATATTATATGTAGATAAACATGTAATTAATATTGATGAGATGTGAGTAGATGAAATACTGTTTTGCATAGTAATACATAGTCTTTATGAATTATTAAATAATAATATATTAATATTTATTTCTATAAATAGGCGTATGAGAACTGAAATGAATAAGGAAATTTATAGAATTCCTAAACTTTCTCTCTAAGCTTTTAGCAAATTTTCTAACAAAAATATATTATCTATGAAAAACAATAATATTTCATTTAATTATCATAATTTATTCGTTGATTACATAATATCTAATATTACGAAGCGACATGAACTTTTTATAGTAACTCTCCATGTTTTCATGCCGACCGGTATACTAGATTGTATTGTTATTTTTTCCAGTATCGGCTGCTGCCGGGTTTTTTTGGGTTCGACCTTAAAAAAGTAATATTAAATATTTTGTTTAAAAAAATTAGATATAAAAAAATCTAATTTTGTACTGTCTGTACCGATCATATCGGTTCGGACTGATACTAGATTTTCGGACTTATGTGAAAATATTTATGGATGACAACGTGGCGGATATAAGCAGTTACAACACTAATCGCAATATGTCCCGTTTAACATAATGTCTATCCGTTCCTGCCCTACCTCACCATATCTAATTCATACTTGACACACTACTCACCCCCAAAGAAAGGGTTAAGAGTTAGTTTGTAACTTTTTATAATTTATTAATCAAAAAAATGAATATCATAATAGTTAAATATACAATCATACAAAAACATAAATGAATTATATTATAATCATAATTTATAATATCTTTAAAGAGACAAATAAAAAATTTAAATTTAAATTTAAAGAAGTTTTACGGGTTAAAATTTTTATATCGTACAAAAATATAGATCTTTTTGAAATATTATTAGAAAAATAAAGAATTAACCTTTTCAAACTTTATAAAATAAAAGTTTAGCAAAGAACATGTATATCCGTAATGATTATTCAAAATTCAATGGTTTTTCACCTGAAACTTTAACTATTTTTCTATCTAAGATAATTTTAAAGTATATATAATTAAATATAAATATATAATTAATTTTGCATACTGAGAACCATATGAGTAGCGCAGCGGATATATGTAAATTCTATGTTTTTAAACCGCGGTTGAACCGGTTCGACCGTGAACCGCGTATTTTACGGTTCGGTTCGAACTGAACTACTCTAGTTTTGCAATTTTTATTTTTAAAATTATACGATAATTAAATATTATTTTATTATATTTTTTTCAATATCTTTTCTCTATTTCAATTTTAATACTTCATAGATATTCGTAATATATAAAATAATTTCAATTATATTTTACAAAATTCTTATAAATTTGTTTAATTTTTCATATATTGATGAAATTATATCTTATATTTTTACTTTATGAAGTAATACAATAATTTATTAATCTTATTAAAATTATGATATAATTAAATATTTAAAAAATTTTGCGGTTTAAACCGATTCGGACCACGGTTTGAATCGGTTCTTAATGAACGAGACATTTTCCGGTTCGATAAAAATGACCGGTTTAAAAACATAGTGTAAAACCACTACTCGCACAATTTAAGATTAGTAAGTAATTTTACAACCCACCACACATCCATCACACATTTAATTATCTAAATACACACCAAACAGGACGATTATCCGGCGGGTAGCGAGCGGATAACTCAAATTGACATTGATATTGTCCGGGGTTATTTATGTAAATATAATACCCCGGGCTCGTCTGACGTGACTAAATGATATTTTTTTATTTTCTATTATATTTAGTGAGTAATGTGATTTCGGGGTAGTCTCGTAATTTGGGCATGCCAGGCCCGCGAATGAGGATTCTGATAGTGTTTTGAACTGTTTTAGATAATTTCGGTCGGAAATGATGTCAGGGTTATTTTCGTAATTTGGCACTCGGAGAGCTCGTTGGTGGGTATTTTTGGCAATTGTCTTAGCATTTGGAGACGATGAACTAGTGAAGAGTATTCCCGAGTATTTTCTTGACATTACGTGCTACTAGTATTCGACGGGGTGCATTTTCGAAGTTCCGGAACGCTGTGACACTTATTCAAGTTTAATTGAATATTTTTATGTAAGTTGAGCTAATTTGACTAAGATTGAGTTTTTGGAACTTAAGTTGACTTATTAGGCCGAATTTTTCTATAAATACAAGACCCTAGTCCCTAGAAAAAGGTTTAGACTATTGGCACATTTCCCAAGAAATTGTTTTCGCTTGGATTTGCCCCGGTAGTCTCGACTTTATGCTTAGTCGCGAGTTTTTGCACTGTTCCATTGGTCCCGGAGTTTCGTATCTTATTTCGTTAAGGCACACTCGTGATTTTGTGAACCTAGTCGCGAGATTAAGAACCTAGTCGCGAGTTTATGAACCATGTCGTTAGTTTGTGATGCTAGTCGCGACATTTTGTATGTTGTCGCGAGTTGTCGAAAACTCGCGACGGAATTGATTCGATCGTTTTTCGTACTGTTTTCATTTCAATTATCATTATCCATTGATTGTACTTGTACGTTTTGATTATCATAGTGAAAACCAAAAAAGAGTTTTGCTTTCTCGAGGACGTAATCTCACACATTGTGGACGCAACCCCGAATATCGTTCGTATCCCTACAATAATTGAACTCAAAATTATATAAGAAATTGAGTGATTATAGGCAAACTTTGTGATATATTTTTAGACGAGAGGAGACATCCCTAAAAACATTGTTAATTCTATATTTTTATAGTCTCACATTAATTTCTTGTTGTATTTGATGAGATGTATCATTTATTTCAAAAGTTGGTACTTGTCCTTTTTTAGTGCTACCATCTTAACAATAATGATTAATGCAAACCTAACAAATTAAATTTTAGTCATTGTCAATCTCATATCACTCCAACAAAGGCCAAAGTGTTAATTGTGGATCACCTTGTTTGAATAAACTATTCAAAAAATGAGATATGAGTTATCTGGAACGGTAGTCGTTAAATAAAAAAGATAAGAAACTCGTTAATTTTTAAAATATTTGTAAAATTATGATATTATAATTGTGATTTATATAAAGATGTCATTAGATCTATAAAGAAGAAATATACTTATATATTAGTTAGTGAAAGTAAGGTTAACATAATCCTTTCTCAAATTGTAATATTTGGACAACTTGATTTTACAACGATAATAAAATTATGATTTTTTTGTAATTAATACACCCAAATTTTAGTTATGTTTGTATATTTAAAACATAATCATCAGTAGAGCGCACCAGCTCATTCATTCATTCATTATATATATATTGTTGATGTAACTAATGAATGAATAACAATAAAATAAATAGAAGAATATTGTTTTTTGTTGGTTAAGAATATATATATATATAATAACAATATGTATTCTTAAAATTACTATGCATTCCATAAAAAATATATATTTAATATATGCAATAAATTAGATATACGAAGTATATTATAATTAAAGTTAAAAACGAAAAATAAAAAATGTCTTTTGTAAAAATGGCAATTTATACTATTATAAGTTAAATTTACAATAAGAATAATTGACTCTGAGTATATATAAAGCTTACGGTTATACACTTCATCAACCAAAAATATATTTAAGATATCATTCTACTTGTGATACAATTCTAAATTCATATTGTAATTCCTTACTTGGGTTCTTATCCCATTTAATTTAATAAACAAAAAAATCTGTTAATAATTAAGACGTAATTGGGTTTTATTTAAGCCCAATACTGGTGATGAAATTAGGCCCGTCATTTATAATTTTCTTGTTCGTCTCCAAATTGTCTGCTTCTTTCATTTCGTTGTTGGCTGTGCTGACATCGGTCGCCTGCACGATTACGTATAGAGAGCTTCAATTGTAGCAATATCTAGGTTCTTGCTGCTTCCAGAAGCCTTGATTAGGTATTATTTCTTTTGGAATTAGGTTGTTCCGATGTCTGTGGTAGCGGGGGTTAGCGATACGGTAATTGCGGTTAGGGAGAAACTCAGAGGTAAAATTGGCCAAACGAAGGTAAAAAGGTATTGGCCTGGAAAAGCACCAGAGTGGGCTGACGAAAGTGATGAAGAAGGGGATATCCGTACATCTAGGGCTACACAATTGGAGAAAGCTTTTCCGACCAATGACGGTAGTATTGATGATGTTAAGCGTAAGGATGATCCTCGATTGCGTCGTTTGGCGCAGAGGATTGATAACCGTGATGAAATCAGAGAAGATCACCGCCGAATACGGCAACCAGAGATAGTTTCGACTGTAGAAGAGGAAAGCAGGAGGATTGAAGGTTTGGATATGGAGGAAGAAGATGAAGATGCATTAGATGAAAGAAGAAGAAGAATTAGAGAGAAGCTACTGTTAAGGCAGCAAGAGGAAGCTGCACTTTTACCTGATGATTCAGATCAGGAAGAAGGGAGGAGGTGGGAGAGTCCGAGTCGGAGTCCGAATACGAGACGGATTCGGACGATGAAGCTACTGGTATTGCAATGGTTAAGCCTGTATTTGTTCCTAAACAACAAAGGGATACGATAGCAGAACGTGAAAGGCTTGAAGCAGAGGAATTAGCATTACAGGAAGCGGTAAAGCGAAGATTGATCGAACGGAAGAAGGAAACGAAAGAGATCGTTGTTGAGAAGATAAAGGAGGAGCAGCAGATTCAGAAGAACATTGAAATGGATGCTGAAATTGCAGATGTTGATTCGGACGATGATGTGAACGAGGCCGAGGAATAGACACATCTTTTTAATGAGGACACAACTGATTGGAACAATCCGTGAGTCAATTTTTAGCAAATTTAACAATTTTTCTACGTACCTGAGAATCGTGACGAGTAATAGAGTGTTGTTTGGCTTCATACATTGTATTTTGATGATGCAGATGGACCTACAATGATCCACTTAGAGCAAAATATAATCAAAAGATGGCTGGAATGAACGCACCTATTGAAAAGCCCAAAGGTAGCAAGAAGCTCAAAGACTGGAGCCAACGCTGAAATTTTATCTTTCTGCTGCTAAAGAAGTTGTAGAATTGATTCTCATAACCAACTGAGGTTGTTTAATTTGAAGGCAGAGGTTCATGAATATCAGGCAAATACAAGTGTTCTTCATATTTGTTCTCATCCAAATCACCTTCTTCGTCCAAAGATGTGATTTTATCAGGTTCGGTATCATAATTTGTGCGCATTCTGATCCGTTTACTGTTTTTATATCGATATTCCCATTTCGGAGGAGGGTACTTCCTAACCAGCTTATCATACTTATCCATCATTCCTAGCTTCTTCAAAACATCTCCAACCATAGTAACTATCGGCATGGACGGTCGCATTCCGAGCTCTTCCATATCGGCAAATATCTACGATCGAGATTGTATCACTTTAGTATATAGATTGTATTTGATGAATTTGGATAGATACCTCAAGCACATTTTGATGCATTTCTTGTTGATGATATATAGAAATCATCTTCTGAAAGAATAAACGAGGCATGCCTCCCAAATACTGTGAAAATAATCCCTGCCAAAGCTCCTCAGCTTCAGCAACCCTTCCCTCTTCTGCTAATGCATTCAATAAAGTGTAATAGCTTCCCATTGTTCTTCCTTGACCCTTGCTCAGCATCCATTTCACTACCTGAAGCAACCCCGAACATGTGTTAAATTACTAGACTCAAGTTAATGTACATCAAGAATATGCATGATACAACGTACAAGGGAAAGAAATTACGTAAAAGACTTGAACAAGTAAATTACTATAATACCGTTTTGCGCTCATAAATTAATCCATACCCATCTCAATTCCAAAGTAGGATATTATTTCATGTCTTAGCATACTCTCCTTGGGTCCAACCACATTATAAGTTAGACTTAACTATTCAAACTGGTGGATTACCAACCGGTTAATACCATTAAGCTGGATTAACTCTGGCAATGTCACTTAGAATTTTTAGAAACTTGCTATAATAACATGTTAAACTAACAGAGTGAGGTCTGTTTACATGGAGTGTGTGCACAGATGTAGTGCAAAAGAAGACAAGACTACACTGTAAAAAACTAGAACAATCCAGTTACTATGATCTATCGCTCTTATGAACCAATCTAGACTACATCTCAATTGCAATGTGAGACATTATTTCGTATCTTAACAACCGGGATCACATAATGCTAAATTACGTATACGGAAACATAGTGTTTTGTTCGGTTTTTAGCAACAAAGCAAGGTACCTGAATGATCCTCTTCCACTCCTTTTCATTCTCAAGAATTTTCAGTGCTTTCTTTACTGTAATCAAGGGAAATTCTAAATCCCAAGCCACAAATGAATCAAGAGCACCATATACTTCCTCCTTGACATTTGATAGTTCCTTAACCTAAAATGATCAAAATATGTACAATTTTCATGTTTAGAAATGCTGCCTTTATAATTGAAAGTAATATGAACCAAAACCTTACACACTCGACAAGCTTCAGTGACTTCGAAACTGTCCCTATCCTTTTCCTTGTTTTCCATACTCGAGGGTACCTCGGCCTAGGACCTTTCACAGCACATTGCTGAAAAACACTACTAAAAATCAGCAAGAAAGGCCAGACCAGTTTAAAACTCTTTATCTACAACAATGTTCGTGCCAAAAACCAGATTCGAGACTACCTAGTTATCGAAGATGCTAAAGCCACAGTAAAAAGGACAATAAGGATAATGCAACATGAACTTGTATTTGTATTATTCAACACTGTTGTCAGATTAATTAGTATTTCATGAATAAATCTTGAAGGCTTGTAGTTGATTTGATAAACTTTATTTTCTTGTTAATGAGCATTCCATTCAAAAAAACTTGTCGATTGCCAAATAGCTCCAAAAAATGCAGAAACACACAAAAATTTGATAAGAGTAAAGAGCTAACCACTGCCATGTCCCGCCTGGTTTTCACAACTGATGTGGATTCAAACGATATGCTAATGGCGGCTAGGGAATGCCTCAAACAGAGCATTCTCAAAGGGAGGAAATCAGGTACTCGGCGACTGTAATGCTAGAAACTGAAACGAATAAATCTGTTAAAGTTCAAAATCCTCCAAATTTAAACAAAACAACTCAAGCTATATTCCTATATTGCAGTGAATTTCATAAAAAACTCAATATTATCCAATAATGCTCTCCAGTAACAAGTTAGAAACTCAGAAAAATGTAAGAAACTTGCCTATAAGGCTGGGAGTTGAAGAGCGAGGAAACAATCAGGGGATAAAGTAGCCTTGGAAGAGGTTCCTAGGCTTCCTTCATAGAGGAAGCAGCTCTGCGTATGAAATCGCGGCGGAAGGAAAGCACACAGAGATAGATGATGAAGGTGAATACTGAACGGTAGACGTTGGATTCTCCAAATCACAATATAAAATAATAATCAAAATCATAATTTCGGTATTAAATTTTTTGAAAATTATTATCACGTGATTTTAATTTTAAAATATTATAAGAGAAATTAACAGAATAGTAATAGATCAAATTAAAAAGAAGTACAAATTGGAGCTTTAAACCATGTACGAGATTGTGAAATTCGTTAACTTTTATGAATTTGATTAAGTGAGTTAAGGATTCAATAATTAAAAAATATAAAAAAAAATTCATTATCAAATAATATTTTAAATTATTTTTATATTCACAATACTGGATTATGTGAATTTAATAAATTTAAAATATTTTAATCTTTTTAAAATTATCGACGTATACACCATGTGAGTTTATAAGTTTTCATCTAGTTCAGAAAATATACTGATCAGTTGAATCGGTTTGGTCAAAATTAATTTTTTTATAATCAAATTGAGCTCGAAACCATATAAAACTGAAAAATTAACTTTTTAAATTTGTTCCAAATTCGTAAGACGATTCACACCACATAGTCGAATACAAGCCTCTAGAAATACATTCAATTGTCAAAAACAAATAATTTAAATGAATATCAAGGAGGCAAAAAAAGAATATCTTATGTAGCTCTAAAATGCTTAATATCAATAAACGTGATTAGAGTTCGAACATTAATTACTACTAGAATAATTTTAAGATATAATCATTAACCCACATGTTAAAAAACGAGACAATGAATTTTGGTCAAATTACCAAATATTTCTCTTAAAAATCCTAACCCCATTCTAATATATATTAGATTATTGAGATTATTTATTGTGTTCTCATTATTTTATTTAATTCAACATAGGCAACGTTGNAAAAACAAAGGATTTAAATGAATATCAATGAGACAATAAAAGAATATCTCATGTAGCTCTAAAATGCTTAATGTCAATAAACGTGATTAGAGTTCGAATATTAATTACTACTAGAATAATTTTAAGATATAATCATTAACCCACATGTTAAAAAACGAGACAATGAATTTTGGTCAAATTACCAAATATTTATCTTAAAAATCCTATCCCCATTCTATTATATATTAGATTATTGAGATTATTTATTGTGTTCTCATTATTTTATTTAATTCAACATAGGCAACGTTGAAAAGTCATAACAATACATTTTATTACAACATTTGGAATAAATATCCAATTATTACTAGAGTTTTCTTCTTGCACTTCAGGGGCAGAAGACAACTCTGTAATCCGTCCCTCCAGGGCACGTAAAAGTGCTTGTCGCATCATCCTGCGGGTAACTATAAGCATCCGGGCAACGTTCCTTAAAGAATCTCGAATAATCCGTCGGTTGACAAGGTCCAGCAGTACAACAATATTGCGGTGTTCTAAACACTGTGCACGGATTATTACATCCGTCGGGTGCACGAAGAGGATCTGGGCATTGTCCGACAATATCCCCCGTGCATCTGATTCCTCTACAGTTACCGGGATTAGGACTGAACTCCATAGGCACATTAAACCCATCAACATTTGAAATATCGAAAAAGTCGAGGTTTTGGAATTGGTTTAGAGCGTATTCAGCTAGTGTGTTTGGTGGTTGACCATATCCTTGGCATTGAAGGACGCCACCGCAGTCACCGGTGTTGCATCTTCCTCTACCGGCACCGTCGAAGTTGCAGCCGGTTCTAGCCCAGATTCGGCCACCTCTGGCCGGCTGCGACGTTGATCGTCCATGTTTGGCCGGGATCGAGACGCTGGCCTCCTCCGGGGGAGGCTGCTCCCCAAACTGTGTAGGGGCAGTTGTTTTGGACGGTGAAAGTTGCGGCGGAGGCGGCAGTGATGGTGATGAGGAGGAAGATTGAGAAGAAGATTGTTGTTTTGGGATTCATGTTTTTGCGTAGAAAATATGAGGAATGAAGCGGGTATTTATAGATGTTTTATATGTTAAAATTATTGAGAATAAAGATACATAATTTAACAATTAATTGGATCCATTAAAATCAATTAGATCTCACCATCAAACAAAGTAGTAGAGTAGGTCCGTAAATAAAATGATGTGTCGTCCGCATCAATATATATTTCGTTGATAAATCCTTTAGGTTTCTCAATGAGTCAATCTTCTTATAGATGAAGAATAGATATGAAAATGTACGTAAAACTTGAGGACCATGACTATATTTATAGACGGTATTTAGAGTTTATTACTTCAATCAATTATAGAAATAGAAGTTCAATAGTCTGTGCACAATAAAGACGCACATCGTATTAGATACTTTAAATCTAATTAATTTTATAATTTTTAATAAAATTATAAATAGAGATGTTGTGGGCCAGACCCAACGGGTTGCAGATTCAACCCAATAAACCTAGCAACCTATAAGGGTTGGCCCAACGAGTTGATATTAAATGCAACTCGTTAATTGGTTGATCCGTCGGGTTTTAGCATTGGTCCAAATGAGTTAAGTTATGGAGTGTTGACGAATTCAATCGGTTTGCAAATCTCTCGAATCGATTTAATCTGGTCAATGCTCTAGTTCGAGATCAATTTTTGTGAACCGAGCTGAGGTCGTTCCAATTCGATTCCTAACGAACATCGAACCTCAAAAATTTAAAATAACATATCCGAACCATTTTGAGAGAATACTATTATAATAAATATATAGTATTTTAAATTAACTAAACATTAAATTCAAACTCAAGTCGAATTAGAATCTCAAATTATAATTTTTTTTATTTTAAAGCCGAATCGAAAATTTTATATTTCGAGTCAAATTCGAACCATAAAATAACACATAATTTCAATTTGTTTACATATCTATTTAAGTTAACTCATGAATTCTATAATTTTTAAATTAAATTGATTATAATTATTTTATTTAGCATCGAGTCAAACCCACAGGACAAACCAACCGATTAAAATTTTTTCGACTCATTACAACCCGTGGCCCATGACGGGTTGACCCGCCGTGGGCCACGGGTTCATTTCATCAGCCCATAGTGATGGGTTGGGCATACCCATTGCCACTTCTTTATAAATAAAACAATTCTCCACACATAATTATTTATATATAAGTCTAATATTGGATTATTGATCCAACATTATGTGTTTACTAGTAAATTACACATGGGAACCAACGAGTTGAATGCTAAATTTTATTCGTTATTTTTCAAAAATTCAAATAAGCCATATCAATTATTAGACTAATCGACGAATCCTTACGAGATGAAACTTGTCAAAAAATTTTAATTGGATTAATATCAAACTAAGATATATGTTGATTGTATAAAAGTATTTACAGTTTATTCTGA
Organism: Utricularia reniformis; assembly: GCA_009725065.1. Taxonomy (NCBI): domain Eukaryota; kingdom Viridiplantae; phylum Streptophyta; class Magnoliopsida; order Lamiales; family Lentibulariaceae; genus Utricularia; species Utricularia reniformis. The sequence continues at coordinate 33,088 of RWGZ01001601.1, forward strand.
TTAGAATAATGGTTTGTACCGATTTACCTGAATTGAAAAATCTCTAATTTTAACTAAAAACTATTTTAAAAGATAGCTAAATTCTATTTGCCACAGCTAATACTTTTTCCTTAGACTAGTCGTGGAATACATAAAACAAGAAAATTTTCTACAAAGACAACTGGCATAAGTGAAGTACGAGATTATAAATTGGAATAGGAACTTTGACAAGTCAAAGTATATGAGAAATAAAATAATTCATTTAATAGTTTAATGATAATAGAAATAAAATCATTGATTTCTATGTTCATATCTGAGAAATTATATATAAATAATCTAAATTATTTTCTTTGGAAATTATTCCAAAATAATCACAAGATGATACATGCAAAACAATGATAGAATTCTCTTAGCTCATCCACAATCATATCCATACGTAAACTTCATTCTCTCATCTACATCAGCTTTCTCTCTGTACACATAATTGTTCTTTAATTTTATAAATAATTTTCCTCTCATTTCTACAACAATATCCGGAAACTTATAATTTTTTAATATTATTTTTTTACACATTAAATACTTTAAAATCATAATATTATCGATAAAACCGTTATATAAATCTATTATAAATTTTTATATTTTATAATTATTTTAATTTTGTAAGATTTTTAAAAATTTTTAAAAAAATAAAAGTTGAGGAGACGGATGTGACATTTTCTCTCATCCGGAAGGATGCAGTTTTGCCACGTTTACCGCACAGTCAGACTGGACGGTCATGGTTGTGGAAGACTTTATTGTCAATTGCGTTTTTTATTTCTTTTATTTTGGTTTGTAATAATTTTTTGATAATGCGCATAATTTGATAATTCACATTAAATTATAGTATTATTATTTTTATATTTAATTATTTATTCAATTAAAACCTTAGTCTTCGATAGTAGAATTCTCTTATTGTCAATGGGGTAGTAAGAACTTTCGTCTTGGAAAATGGGATAGTTGAAAATTCAATGAAAATTAAGAAAAACTAGAAAAGTTCAACAACATATTTCCATGATAAGAAAAACAAGCAGAGTAAGGACTTAGAATACTACTCATACACAATAGACAATATGAAACAATCTTCATTCTCAAATATTACCAATATCCGTTTGCATACAATAAACATTCTCAAATAAATCCTATGTTTTTAAACCGGTTTGATAGATCGAACAGGAAATCTTCCAGCTCAGGCAAACCGGTACGAACCATTATTCAAACCGTAACGAACTATAAATATTTTAAAATATCATTCTATTTGAACCGATTCACTAAAATCCGGTTAGAACTGATGGTTCAACCCGTTGTTTTAAAACATAGATTAAATCACATTTGTTATTAAAATTAATCTGACTTTATAAATTTACCACGAATGTGAACCCCAAATTGTGAAGTTGTTTGACTATATGATAAGGACAATGACTTGATATTTTTAGTTATATATAAAGCACATAAAAATTATCATTATCATATTGGAAAGTTGAACGGTGAGACTCTCACATGTGCAATATAATGATGTTGTATGGAATTGCAGTTCACGTTCGGTGCGGTGAACGTGTCGTATGTATTTTTATTTTAACCAAACATGTTTTACAAGTACGCTCGTTCTACCATTGAAAATTGTGGTAAGGTGACAGTACCTTTGAAGCAGTGGTGGGTAGAAAACAGTTGTTTAATAACAAATATACTATTCATTTAAAATTAGGGTTTATAATTAATTTTTATCAAAATTAATTTAATATTAATTTAAATTTTTATCAATATTAATTTTTATTACAGCTGTTTACATTTTTTATCCATATTAATTTATTAATATTAATATTAATTTGTTTAAGATGATCAAGACTTTGTAGACATAGAACACGATTGAAATATGAAAGTACAAATTCATGTTGACTCATCACATGTAGATATTGAACTACATGATTCGAGTTAGGGATGAAATACGTGATCGCATTGCACTAGCAATGATTGGAGAAGATCGTCGATTTAGATAATTCACTTTTGTCAATGTTTATTTTTTGATACTTTTGATCAATAACTTATTATATTATAACAATTTCTTAAATAAAGAGTTTATTATAATCAATATAAAATATAATTTGTAAGTGATACACAATTAATTAAAAATAAGGCCAAAATAGTCATTTTACGAAATCATGATTACTGCACCGCTGTTTCAAAACAATTTTTTTTAAATCACGATCAGTTCACCTCACAGCATAGTACAGTCATCACACTTTACCGCTATTTGTTAAACGTTGTTCGAAACGTACCCAATAATAACATTGATTTTACACATTATGTTGAAATATGAGTGATTGATATATGAATAGGCGTCTTTTTAAAAAATAATATGAGTTTGTTTTCTAGATTAATAAAATATTCTTCAAGGAAAAATAAGATAAATGAATCAATTAAATGTGGATGAATGTAAATAAATAAATTCCAATATATTTTTCTATAATTATTAATATATATAAATATTATAATATTATTGACTTGTCAACTTGTTTAGCTTGATTCATTAAAAAATTTATATTCAAGATTCGGTTCGTTAGAAATTCGAATTCTCTGACATTGAACTCAAAACTTACACCCCTAATCTATATACAATCGCTCATTTTTTGGGCGGTTCAAGTTTGATATTTATATTTTTTTAAAAACTATATAAAATTTAAAAATAAAGTTTAATTACATTAAACTATTAAAGTGATGGTTGAAATTTTAAAATATATCAAATTATCTTTTATAGATTTTGAAAACAAAAAAGCCCAATTGAAACCCTATAGACAAGGCTTTTTACATATATTTGTGATTTCCGATTCTAAAATAAAATAGTATTAAACAATTACAAAATAGACAAATCAATAATAGCATATTTACAGGGTATTTTCCGAAATAACCTACTTTCAAAAATAATTTCCTCAAATAACTTATTTATTATTATTTTATCTAAACTAATCTACTTCATCTTTTATTATAAGTTACAAAAGGTCATTTGTTAAAATTCTAATTCAATACAAGTAGTGGTAGGAGATTCCGGGAGCAGGTGGATATTTGCAATGTTTTCATATCGACGGTATACCGAACGGCACCGATATTTCGATCGGTATCCGTTTCCCGGTCAACCAAAAAAAAAAAATTTAGTACCTTGTGGTATACCGACCGTACCGATTATACCGATTCGAAACGAAACAATACTCTGGACCGGTATGAAAACATTGGAAATTTGCTATTATTTTATGAATTTGATTAGAGTACGTTAATAATTTGTTGATTAAAGATATTTCTAAATATATTTTTATTTTAAAATATTTATTCGATCCTCGTATAATATTTTAAACCAATTCAACACTAATTGTGTTTCATTACATAAAATCAATGTTTTAAAAACCTGTATCGGCCGGTATACCGGACAAGCTCATTGGATCGGTATACCGTATATGTATCGTGTTTATCGGATATGTACAAGAATATTAAAATAAATTAAATTATAAAATATTCATATTTTATTTTTTCCTAAATAAAATAAATTAGATCCAATCCGACCCCCTCAAAAACCCTAAGCCGATACGACCGAAATTTCTGGAATACCAGAGCGGTATACCGAAAATTTAAAACACTTCATAAAATTTCAAGATGAATTCAAAAACAATTTTATTTTAATTTATCAATAAATAAACTAACAAGCATCCATCTCTTGCATTACCATATCATATGGATTACGTTGAACAAACCCAAAGAATCTTATTATCTAGTGAATAACCTCGAACAAGTTAAAAATGTTCGATTCTCGTTCTTAATTCAAACTCATTCTGAGATGTATTCAATTTAAAAAATAAGTTGAAAATTGCTCGAATAACTTGTGAACAGTGTTTTCATAACGTTTTCGAATTTCCTTCCCATTCGTACCGGAATGATTTGTTGGCACACATTTTTAAAAAAAGCTTTTTACAAAATTAAATGAATAATTTTTTTTGGAGTTTGATATGCAAAAACTAGGATCCGACCCTAAAATCTTAGTATCGAGTGATATCAAACAAAATATCGATATCATCTGATGATTGGTAAACTTAATTATTGTTGCTGAAGTTAAACTTGCAACCTATTGAATAGATCATGAATGTGTTACTTCAGACAACAAAATTATAAGTAGGTTAGTTTAAGAAATTGTTTTTAAAAATGGGTTATTTGGGAAAAATCGCATACTTTACAAGTGTATAAATACAATTTTTTCCTAATTTATTATAAACAGTTCAATTCCACAAATCCTCCATTGATGATGGAATCGTTTAAGAAAGAGTTACTAAAGCAGAAGGCTACTGTGTAGTTGGATCCTCCAGGGCAAGTGAAGGTGCTGGTCTGATCATCCTGTGGGTAGCTGTAAGCATCGGGGCATCGGTCCTTGAAATACCTCGATAAATTAGTCGGCTCACATGTTCCGCCAGTACAGCAGTATTGGGCTGTTCGGAAAACCGTGCACGGATTGTTGCATCCCCCAGGGACGCGAAGAACAATAGGGCACTCCCCGATAATGTTCGCCGTGCATCGGATTCCTCTGCAGTAACCCGAAAAAGGGTTGAATTCCATGGGAACGTTGAATCCATCGACGTTTGAGATATCGAAAAAGTCAAGGTTTTGGAATTGGTTGAGAGCGAATTCGGCGAGCGTGTTGGGTGGCTGACCATGGGTTCGGCATTGGAGGATGCCACCGCAGTCACCGGTCTGACAACTTCCTATACCTGAGTTGTTAAAGCTGCAGCCTGTTCGACCCCAGACTCGGCCAGTGGTTCCCGCTGGTATATTGATATTCCATGTTTGACCTGGGAGGAGGCGCTGGCCGCCTCCTGGAACTGCAGCTGCCCAGACGGTGTATGGGCAGTTGTTTGTGATGGTAAAAATGGCCGCAGAGGCGGCGGAGATGGTGATGAGAATGAAGATTGAGAAGATTGTTTCTGTGAAATCCATTTTTGTGCTTTGTAGACTGTTAAAGAAGCGGTTGATTTCGAGTAAAATGCTAAAATCTATGGTCCTTTAGCTTAAGATATTTCATAGTATTAAAATGAAAATATGTGGTGTCCATTTTCTTGTGTTTCTTCAATTAGATTGACGAATGATATTTTCCATGATAAGAAAAACAAGCAGAGTAAGCACTTAGAATACGACTCATACACAATAGACATCATGAAACAATCTTCATTCTCAAATATTACCAATATCCGTTTTGCATACAATAAACATTCTCAAATAAATCCTATGTTTTTAAACCGGTTTGATAGATCGAACCGGAAATTTTTTGGTTCAGGTAAACTGGTACGAACCATTGCTCAAACCGTAACGAACCATAAATATTTTAAAATATCATTCTATTTGAACCGAACCGCTTTTTTTCATCTCCGATTCACTAAAAACCGGTTAGAACTGATGGTTCAACCCGTTGTTTTAAAACATAGATTAAATCACATTTGTTATTAAAATTCGTCTGGCTTTATAAATTTACCACGAATGTGAACCCCAAATTGTGAAGTTTTTTGATTATATGATAAGGGCAATGACTTGATATTTTTAGTTATATATAAAGCACATAAAAATTATCATTATCATATTGGAAAGTTGAACGGTGAGACTCTCACATGTGCAATATAATGGTGTTGTATGAAATTGCAGTTCACGCTTGGTGCAGTGAACGTGTCGTATGTTTTTTTATTTTAACCAAACATATTTTACAAGTACGTTCATTCTACCATTGAAAATCGTGATGAGGTGACAGTACGTTTGAAGCAGTGATGGACAGAAAACATTTGTTTAATAACTATTATACTATTCATTTAAAATTAGGGTTTATAATTAATCTTTATCAAAATTAATTTAATATTAATTTAAATTTTTATCAATATTAATTTTTATTACAGCTATTTAATTTTTTTATCCATATTAATTTATTAATATTAATATTAATTTGTTTAAGAGTATCCAGACTTTGTAGACATATAACACGATTGAAATATGAAAGTACAAATTCCTGTTGACCCATCACATGTAGATATTGAACTACATGATTCGAGTTAGGAATGAAATACATGATCGCATTGTACTAATGAAAATTGGAGATGATCGTCGATTTAGATGATTCACTTTTGTCAATGTTTATTTTTTGATATTTTTGATCAATAACTTATTATATTCTAACAATTTCTTAAATAACGAGTTTATCATAATCAATATAAAATATAATTTGTAAGTGATACACAATCAATTAAAAATAAGGACAAAATAATCATTTTACGAAATCACGATTACTGCACCGCTGTTTCAAAACAGTTTTTTTAAAATAACGATCAGTTCACCTCACAGCATAGTACAGTCATCACATCTCACTGCTATTTGTCAAACGTTGTTCGAAACGTACCTAATAATAACATTGATTTTACACATTATGTTGAAATATGAGTGATTGATGTATGAATATGCGTTTTTTTTTAAAATAATATGAGGTTGTTTTCTAGATTAATAAAATATATCTTCAAGGAAAAATAAGATAAATGAATCAATTAAATGTGGATGAATGTAAATAAATAAATTCCAACATATTTTTCAATATATTATATTATAAATATTATGATATTATTAACTCTTCAACACGTTCGGCTCAATTCGTTAAAAATTTTAGGTTCAAGATTCGATTCGTTAGAAATTCGAACTCCCTGACCTTGAACTCAAAACTTACACCCCTAATCTATATACAATCGCTCATTTTTTGGGCGGGTTCAAGTTTGTTATTTATATATTTTTAAAAACTATATAAAATTTAAAGAGAAAATTACATAAATAACCCCCCGCTGTGTAAAGGATATGATCTCCAACTTATGAAATTGCAAGAATGACCCCTTAAGTTATCAAAACCGTTTGTTTTTTACCCCTGGTATTTAGCACATGATTTTCCGTTAAGTTTGCAAACATTTTTCGTTGGCATTTTCGTTCTCAATGTTCACAAATTATGTAAATAAGTCTTTTATACGAAATATTATACAAAATTGATACTTCAAGTTTGAGAAATGTGCATCCGGACGTAAAACAATAACAATGTCGTAAATGGTCAATATTAAACGGTATTGTTTACTTGAGGTGTCGTACATGCATTTAATTAAATTTGGAGGATCATATGTGCATATTTTATTAACTTGAGTTGTCATATTTGCAATTTCGTAACTTGAAGGGCATGCCCTTTACACCACCCGAAAGTTGGAGGGTCACCGGCAAACGTCACCCAAAATTTAAAAATAAAGTTTAATTACATTAAACTATTAAAGTGATGGTTGAAATTTTAAAATATATCAAATTATCTTTTATAGATTTTGATAACAAAAAAGCCCAATTGAAACCCATAGACAAGGCTTTTTACATATATTTTTTTTGGTTTCCAATTCTAAAATAAAATGATATTAAACAATTACAAAATAGACAAATGAATAATAGCATATTTACGGAGTATTTTTCCAAATAACCTATTTTTAAAAATAATTTCCATAAATAACCTATTTATTATTATTTTGTCTAAACTAACCTACTTGACCTTTTGTCGTAAGTTACAAAAGGTCATTTGTTAAAATTCTAATTCAATGCTAGTAGAGGTAGGAGATTCCGAGAGAAGGTGGATATTTGCAATTGATGAGATTCCCGGAACCCGGTACCCCGAACCTTATCAATGTCAAGCTTAGTCAGACCAGCCCAAGTAACATAAGCCGAACTTGGAGGCCCAAATTCAGCTCACGTAAATGAACGGCCCAGCCAGACCAGTCGGCCCCGAACGCTCGTTCATATCGATCGGTCCCGATCGATAGGGCCCGCTTTCTCCCGCTCACCAGGACCGATCGGTCCACACTTCACAGGCCCTGCTTCTGGCCATCCACATTTCTCAACATGCGACGACAACCTCCGAAAATCTTGTCAGAAGGCGTGGTCCGGCTGAGTCATACGAGCCTCCCTAAGTCTGGAGATAGCCGGTTAGTAGCGCCGAAAGGCCTAGCGCCGTGCAATCCTATGGATTCATGTTCGGCAGCTATCCCACCTGACAGGAGCCGACTTAACCGCAAAGGACAAACACAAAACGACACCTTACTGTTCACGCAGCACAGTAGATGTATAAAAAGACACTTGGGGTGCGAAGAAAAGGATCCTCTTCCGATTCTCCTTGCAAGTTCTCTTATTTAGCCTTCTGTCGATTTATTTTCGATAAGCTTTCTTCCCCTCGTTGTCTAAAGAACAAACATGATATTTGTGATTAGCACATTGTTTATTGAATCGACTAAGGGCATTTCCATCTCTTAGTCAAGTGATTTTTTCTCAGCTTTAAAGTTTTCCACTCTAAAATTGTCATGTCTCTTTTACACTTGATTTATAATCGTCATCCACACATTAAATAAATTACAACCGAGTTCGTCTTGCAACGAACCGGACGACGGTTGACACCCCCGGTTTTTGAACCACAACAACAATGTTTTCATATCGACAGTATACCGGACGGCACCGATATTTCGATCGGTATCCGTTTCCGGGTCAACCCGAAATTTTTTTTTTACAAAAAAGAAAATTGCGTACCATGTGGTATACCGACCGTACCGATCATACCGATTCGGAACGAAAGAATACTCCGGACCGGTATGAAAACATTGGAAATTTGTTATTATTTTATGAATTCGATTAGAGCACGTTAATAATTTGTTGATTAAAGATATTTCTAAATATATTATTATTTTAAAATATTTATTCGATCCTCCTATAATATTTTAAACCATTTCAACACTAATTGTGTTTCATTACATAAAATCAATGTTTTAAAAACCGGTTTCGGCCAGTATACCGAACAAGCTCATTGGATCGATATACCGGATATGTATCGGGTTTATCGGATATGTACCAGAATATTTAAATAAATTAAATTATAAAATATTCATATTTTATTTTTTTCTAAATCAAATAAATTAGATTCGATCCGACTCACTCAAAAACCCTAAGCCGGTACGACCGAAATTTCTCTGGTATACCGAAAATTTAAAACACTTCATAAAATTTCAAGATAAATTCAAAAACAATTTTATTTTAAATTTTTAATAAATAAACTAACAAGCATCCACGTTCTGCAGTACTATATCATATGACTTGCGTTGAACAAACCCAAAGAATCTTATTATCTAGTGAATAACCTCGAACAAGTTAAAAATGTTCGATTCTTGTTCTTGATTCAAACTCATTCTGAGATGGATTCAATTCAAAAATAAGTTGAAAATTGTTCGAATGACTTGTGAATAGTGTTTTCATAACGTTTTCGAATTTCGTACCAGAATGATTTGTTGGCACACATTTTAAAAAAAACATTTTACAAAATCAAATGAATAATTTTTTGGAGTTTAACCAAAAAGACCAAGATCTGACCCTAAAAACTCAGTATCGAGCTATATCAAACAAAATATTGATATTATCCAATAATTGATAAACTTAATTATTGTTGCTTAAGTTAAACCTACAACCTATTGAATAGATCATGAATGTGTTAGTTTAGACAAGAAAATTATAAGTAAATTAGTTTGACAAATTGTTTTTGAAAGTAAGTTATTTAGAAAAAAACCCCATCCTTTACAAGTGTATAAATACAATTTTTTTCTTAATTTATTATAAACAGTTCAATTCCACAAATCCTCCATTGATGATGGAATCGTTTAAGAAAGAGTTACTAAAACAGAAGGCTACTGTGTAGTTGGATCCTCCAGGGCAAGTGAAGGTGCTGGTCTGATCATCCTGTGGGTAGCTGTAAGCATCGGGGCATCGGTCCTTGAAATACCTCGAGAAATTAGTCGGCCCACATGTTCCGCCAGTACAGCAGTATTGGGCTGTTCGGAACACCGTGCACGGATTGTTACATCCGCCAGGGACGCGAAGAACAATAGGGCACTCCCCGATAATGTCCGCCGTGCATCGGATTCCTCTGCAGTAACCCGAAAAAGGGTTGAATTCCATGGGAACGTTGAATCCATCGACGTTTGAGATATCGAAAAAGTCAAGGTTTTGGAATTGGTTGAGAGCGAATTCGGCGAGCGTGTTGGGTGGCTGACCGTAGGTTCGGCATTGGAGGATGCCACCGCAGTCTCCTGTCTGACAACTCCCTATACCTGAGTTGTTAAAGCTGCAACCTGTTCGACCCCAGACTCGGCCAGTGGTTCCCGCTGGTATATTGATATTCCATGTTTGACCTGGGAGGAGGCGCTGGCCGCCTCCTGGAACTGCAGCTGCCCAGACGGTGTATGGGCAGTTGTTTGTGATGGTAAAAATGGCCGCAGAGGCGGCGGAGATGGTGATGAGAAGGAAGATTGAGAAGATTGTTTCTGTGAAATCCATTTTTAAAAGGTCCTTTTAGCGTAAGATATTTCTTATATAATCCCAATTTCATCGTGTTACCAAATCAAAATATGTGGTATCCATTGTCTTGTGTTTTTTCCATTAGATTGACGAATGATATTTTCCAAGCATAAGGACAAAAGTGTTCTAAGAGATATTTTTATCTCATAGTGATACAATTTGATATTCTTCTTTGAGATATTAGCTATTCTGCTTGGTGTTCAATTTGTCATAATCATCTTCCTCCACAGATATGTATTTTCAAAGAAGGCAAATTTTGATTATTCTGTTGATTTTGCAGATTCCCCTTTGCATCGAAGCTCAGTATAATTCGTTTTTCTGTGGTAACAATGGCAACTACACAGCAAATGGTACGTACCATACTAATCTCCAGTCTATTTTTTCTTCACTCCCTACAACCATGGGAAACAGTGGATTCTCCAATAGTTCCACCGGTACAACTCCAGATCAGGTCAATGCTGTTGCGAGCTGTCGCTCCGATTTACAGTTGGAAGATTGTAGGAACTGTATTCAAAATGCTGGAGTGGAGATTCTTAGATATTGTCCTTTGAGCAGGGAAGCAATACTATGGACAGAATTTTGCACTCTCCGTTATTCAAATGAATCGTTTTTTGGAACTTCAGCTCACTGTCCAGGAAGATTACTTGTGAATACTACAAATACAACTAGCATTCAACAATTCAACAGTGACTTGATACAGTTGTTCATTGATCTCCGTAGCCAAGCTACCGCAGGTAATCCATTGATTAAGGTGGCTGCAGGTAACCATAGTAGGACGAACTTTTCAACAATATATTCTTTGTGGCAATGCACGCCCGACATTTCTGTCGATAATTGCTTAAGGTGTTTGGATTATGCTACTGCACAAATACTATCATGTTGTAATGGTAGGCAAGGAGTGCGCCTTCTTTTCCCAAGTTGTATGGTGCGCTATGAGGTCTTCCCTTTTTTTAACTTGACTAGGATACAACAAATTCAAGCATCGTTGTTTCTATCTCCGACACCGCCTTCTCCCTCGACCAGCTCACCATTGCCACAAACACCATTACCTCCAGGTACATAATAGGCACTATTAATAGCTTGACGTAATCTTTGTAGAATGTCATATATTTCTTGTATATTGAGTTATATGTGGTATTTGTAGGAGACATCTAAATTTTAAAATAGTCCAAATGTTATACCCCATAGTTTAAATTGCAAAAATAATACTAGAAGTTGTTATAATTGCTCATATTCACTCTTAGACTTTGATAATTTGTAGTCTTGTCCTCTAAGTTTTTGTATTTGCATATTTGATCCCAAGGTCCATAACCGGTCAGGTTTAACCCTAACGTTCGTTAATGTATCACTTGTTTATATTTGACCTTTTAACCTTAAAAAGTTGTAATGACTATACTTCCAAAAAAATGAACGGAAAACTTCTACTATTCACTCGACTTTCATTTTCAAACAATTTTGAAACTTCAATGGCTAAATACGTAATTCTAAACTTTGGAGGTATCGCATTCACACTATTTTAGCATAATTTTCTCATTAGTTACACATACATTCGACTTTTTAGTCACGATTTGCATTCATGGTTTCCCTAACAGCTTGTCTTTATGATTGGATAGGTAATTCTAGAAGGATAATCATAGCCATTATAGCTGTTGCAGTGACAACAGCTTGTATAGTTCTTGGTGGATGTGTATTCTGTATTTTGAGAAGAAAGCAACATAAAAAAACAAAGGATGATGAGATTATCATGGCAGAGTCATTAATTCATGAATATGACAAAATCAAGGCAGCTACTAATGATTTTTCTCAATCAAATGAGCTTGGTCGTGGAGGATTTGGTGCTGTTTATAAGGTAATCATAATTTCACTGCACTTGTTGATAACAAATGAATGAAAAGTTCTTTTGTGGGGTTACTTTATGTCGAAATTAGAGAGTATGGCTGAAATTAGAACGGGGGAGCGTGAACAAACGGGATTAATGAGAGGATATCACACATTTAATAGACTTGATGAAGTCATTATGTGATCGTATTATTCACCTTTATAAACCTAATCAATCCCACTTCTCTAACTAATGCGAGACAAATTCAACATTTTTTATTAGGGAATGCTTGAAAATGGACTAGAAATAGCAGTGAAGAGACTATCGAAAAATTCAACCCAAGGGGATGTGGAGTTCAAGAATGAAGTGTTTCTTTTAGCTAAATTGCATCACCGAAATTTGGTGAGGCTCATTGGATATGCAATACATGGAACCGAAAGGCTTCTGATATATGAATTTGTGAAGAATGGAAGTCTTGATCATTTTATATTCGGTATAGTTTCGTCTATATTTTTGAGTTCTTATGTCATCTTTGTTCATCAGCTTGCTTATTAGATTCATGTGAATGCATGTAGATCATGTAAACCGCAATGACCTCGATTGGGGTACAAGATACAAGATCATAAGGGGAATAGCTAAAGGACTTGTTTACCTTCATGAGGATTTACGTTATCGTATAATTCATCGTGATCTCAAACCAAGCAACGTCTTACTAGATGATGAGATGAACCCAAAGATAGCTGATTTTGGATTAGCAAGACTATTCACAATGGATGAAACTCATGGAAGTACAAGCAAAGTAGCTGGAACCTAGTAAGTCCCTTTGAAATACATAAATAGGTGAGACACAAAAATGGTTTTCGTAGTTTCGCTGATTTGATAATTTTGATTTACAAAAAGTTTCGTAATTGCGGTCCCCAATAGTTTCATTTTTGGCCATTAAAATTCTTTGCGAAAAATCAACTTTGGGGACTTTTTTTTGCACTTTAGGGATCACATTTGTTGAATTTCGCAAATTTGTGGATCAATTTTACCAAAATGATCAAATTTGCGGACTATCGGAGCCATTTTCTCTATTTAAGTATAGTAATTTTTGTTGAAGTTTGATATGAACATTGTTTCCACAGTGGATATATGCCTCCCGAATATGCATTCCTCGGACAACTCTCCGTAAAAATCGATGTATTCAGCTTCGGCGTGTTATCCCTCGAGATTATAACTGGCCAGAAGAACACCTCATTCAAAATTGAGGATAAAGCAGAAGGCATGCTTAGTTATGTAAGTGATGCAAATCATGCAGCATTCAACTACCAATACTTTCTCATATTTTCATTGTTGTAGGCCTGGAGAAGCTGGCGAAACGGAACAACCGAAAGCATGATTGATCCGATACTGAAAGGGGGTTCGGGATCCTTACAAGATATGTTGAGATGTATCCATATCGCTTTGTTATGCGTTCAAGAAGATGCAGCTAAGAGACCTACAATGACTTATGTGGTTCTAATGCTGAATAGCTCCTCTGTAAATATTCCTATCCCTTCGAGGCCTGCGTTTTTTATGCGTAATACGTTGAATTGTAGTTCATTTGGATTAAGCGAATCCATTGAGGGTGAAGTTGATGGTGATGAGAATATGAGAAATGATCAGTCCAAGAACGAGGCATCTATTTCTGATTTTTATCCACGGTAATTTTATAGTTATGTTGTAGATTCATGAACCCCTTGTTGTAAATAGAATTTCAGCAGAGTGCCAGCGCAAAAACACAATATTTGGAAGTTTTAATATGAGAAGATGACGTCTTTGGGTCTCGGAGTTTGATCATTTGGGCAAATTTACTCCTCCAAATTTATTTTGGTATTTTCAGTCTTCGAATTTTGGACATTTGGCAAAATGAGTCCTCCTATTTTGGAACATTTGGCAAAATCGGTTCTCAAATTTCATATTTAGTCCTCCAAATGAAATCGAACAAAACTGGTCTTTGTAGTTTGATCGTAGTGGTAAAATTAGTCTTCGTATTATATATAAATGAAAATGACAAATTGCAAATTTTGAGGATCAAATTTGTCATATACATAAAACTTGGAGGATCTAATTTGTCAAATGTGGCAAAGTATGAGAACTAATTTTACCACAAATAAAGTTAAGAGACTTAATTTGCCACAATTGTCAAAGTATGAGGATCGAAATTGCCAAAATAGAAAACTACGATGACCAAATTTGTGCGTCGCCCGTTTTAATATATATAAGAAAATGACGTGATTGGTCCTAAAGTTTTGAGATTTTGGAAAATTAGCTTTCCAAATTTTAATTTGCATCGTTTGTTAAAGTACTTCGATTATTTTGGCAAAATAATTTCTCAAATTTGATAAATTATGTACAAAACTAATTCTCAAACTTTGAAGATAAATTTTGCATATGTATTAACTTTGAGAATTTGTTTCACCAAATTTCAATGAATAAGGATTAGATTGCCTCCAAAAATTTTAAATATTATATTTATCAAAATTAGAAATCTGGAGAATTAGATTTATCAAATCATACAAATTTTGAAGATCTTAAATGTCATTTGCATGTCTTATATGTTTTTGGGCATTGACCCTATAATATCCCAAATAATAATAGAATAATAATTAGTTTATTGAGAAAATTATATAACTCAAGTTTAAAATAATGCAAATTGATGTTTCCAAAGTTTGGAAAGTACATAATTAACAGTTTGAAAAGGTTTTTTTGGCATTTTTATATTGTTGTGAGTAGGTTTTACTATTTAAATTATCATTATTGTTATAATTTTCAAAGTTGGTGAAGTATAGTCTTTTATTTTATTAGTGGCACTTAAATGGACATTATAGTTAAATATTAACAGTTTTTTTTTATTTTTATACATCACTCTTATTTGAATAATAATTTATACATATATATTTTGGATACGGGAAATGGCGGCCTTGGTCCTCATATTTTATTGATTTTGGTAAATTTGATCCCCAAATTATTTTTTGGCATATAGAGTCCTTAAACTTTAATTAATTGACAATATTCATCCCCAAAGTTTGTAAAATTTGGTAAATTTAATACCCAAAGTTCATAATTAGTCATCAAATTTTAAAAAATACAAAACAAGTCCTCATTATTTATGTTTAGTGGCAAAACTAGTCCCCAAATTTGGGGAATTTGGCGAAATTTGTATCTAAATTATTTAACGGCCGTTAGGGTTTACGTTTTTTCAAAACGTTGAGAACCACCGTTGCAAAATTATTTAATGATCGTAATTGTCATTTTTCAAAACGTTGAGGACCTCTAATACCGTTGGGGACTTTTTTTGCCAAAATTCTAAAATTACGAGGATCAAATACACCATTGTTTTTGTTTGGGGACTAACATTGCCCAAATTGAAGAGTTTGAGACTAATATTGTCAATTTTGATAAACAATAGGAATTAATTTTGCCAAACCATACAAAAATTGGGGAACTGTTTTGTCATACCAAAACTTTGGGGTTTAAAATTACCAAATTTTCAATAATATGGGAACTCTATTTGCCATAACTCATAAACCATGGAAAACATATCTAAGCATAGCTGATTTTGGATATTTTATGTTGGATATTTATTGTATTTTATGGGCAGAGTGTGAAATGGACAAACAAATTGGCAAATTCAAAATATAAATTACAAATATTATATCAATTATAAGCTATATTTTAAGTCAACAGTTGCAAATAGCTTTTGATGAACCAATTTTTTTTGTTAAGTTTAATATCAAATATTTATTTTTTTAATTTATAGATATATTGTTTTTCTTTTTATTGTAAAATGAAAATATTCATTGCAAAGTTCTATATTAATATTATAATTATAATTATAATTTGTTTACAAATGTCATTATATTATTTATATTTGTACATAAAGTGTATTATATTTACTATTGGTCCATGAAAATTAGAGTTTCTTTTTGGGAATAAAAGAAAAAAAAATTTATAAGTGAATGCAAATTCTATTTAATAAAATATATGAATAAAATATAAGTAAACCTTAAAATCCGAAGTTGCGCTGGGGCCTGGGGGTTTCTCGTCTTTCTGTTGGAATATTCAGTTGTATGAGACAGAATTTTAATCCTGTAAATCTTTCTGGTCTACGCCCACAGTTGAAACTTCCGACGAATTCGGACGATTCTTCTGATAATTATTTGATATATTTACTGATTGGAATTGATCGTTTGGTCGATTGGTTTTTGTTGGATTTAATTTGTGTTTGGTTCAATGAAGGTTTGTGGTGGTGGTCGTAGGTGAATTTATTATTATTGGTCAGGAACAATGAGCGTTACTGAGAAGCAAGCAGTGACAGTTCGGGGCTTGGTGGATGAAGCTAAGAATAGGATTGTTCTTCTGGTCATATGTGTCGTTGGACTGTCATACCTCATGTCCTGTAAGTTTACGTTTTATTTCTTGTACGGGGACTTAAATGTATTTTGATGCGGTTAACGCGCCCTTTTTTAGTGTGTGTAATCGAAGCATCAGTGTTAGTTTGATGAATGAATGTTGCATGCCTGAGAAAATTGAGCTTGGTTCCAGTTTAAGTTTGAGGGTCCAAAGACTTGATTGTTACTAAGTTTGCTTAGGCAGGAATGGGATATTTTTTTTATAATATGAATTTAAATCCATAGATTGCATAGATGCGATCAACCACAGTGTCCTATGCAGAGACAGTGCCACCATACGTTGTTTTTTATTTGCTTTTCCTTTCTAAATTCTGATCTATTTTGACTTCCAGTGACCAGTGCATCAGTTGTGGTCAACTTGCCTGCTGCTCTATTATTAATTCTCCTGCTTCGCTACATGTATCTTGATTTTGAGATGCAAAGGAGAGCTGCAACCTATAAAGGAAACCAAAAATATACTGATAGCATTTCTGAAGGAAAGGTTTTTCATGGACTTAAAACACTTGAACGGCCCAATTGGAGACATAAGGTAAATTCCCCGGTTGTTGTGGATGCAATTGAACAGTTCACAAGGCATATCGTGTCGGAGTGGGTGACAGACTTGTGGTACTCACGCATATCTCCAGATAGACAAGGCCCAGAAGAGCTTGTATTGATCATGAATGGTGTACTTGGAGAAATTTCAAGCCGTTTGAGACACATTAATCTGATTTCTCTTTTGACTAGGTTGTGCACTTGTGCCTGTGGATATTATTATTAAGTTCTTTTTTTCATAAGCGTTTGGGTTACATGTTATGTTGTGCATTTTACTCTTCTCCAGGGATATGATCAATATTTTGTGTTGTAATCTAGAGCTCTTCCGTATGAGTAAGAGATTGATCGAGAAGCATCATGCAAAGCCATTATCTATTGAAGAGCAAGACATCAAACTAAAATCCATTTTGGCTGCTAAGAACAAGTTGCATCCCATTTTATTTTCTCCTGAAGCTGAGCATAAGGTTATCCCTTGTTTGTTTCTCGGCATTTAATTAAGATGAAAATAAATCAGTTGAGTTTTCTTTCCATTGGCAAGTTCTTACTTCAGTAATGTTATCATGCCAGGTACTCCAGCAGGTTGTAGAAGGTCTTGTTTTACTCACATTTCAGCCAGAGGATTTTCATTGTTCTGCTTTTCGCTACATATCTAGGGAGCTTCTATCCTGTGCTGTGATTCGACCTGTGCTAAATCTTGCCAACCCAAGGTTTACAAGTTGTCCGATTTTTTTTTATTTTGTAATACACATTACTTTTGTTCTTCTATCTCAGCCTTACTTTTTTCAGGTTTGTAAATGAGAGAATTGAGTTAGCTGTTATTTCTGCTGGAAAGAGGAATAAAGAAAATCGCACAGAGATAATGTCATCTCCTCCAAGTATAGATGAATCTCCAAGGATTTTGTCTGATCCGGATCCAGAATTTATGGATCCTTCCTTTAAGGGCGTTGAGCTGGTACATCTGAAGAAGGATCAGGATAAGAAAACAGGCGAAACTCTTTCTTTGGATGGTTTGAGTGGGACATATCTTTCGAAGGACCCCTTGCTTTCAATGGATACATGTACAACACGCTCTTGGAGTTCTTTGCCAGATGGTTGTAGTACAGATGTAAAAGGGGACAATCAGCAGTCACCAGGTGAATGGGGGGGTGTGCTAGAAGCGTTGTCTCATAGAAAAACAGAGGCTTTGGCTCCTGAACACCTTGACAATATGTGGACAAAGGGAAGAAACTACAAGTTTAAGGAAGATTCAAATCAGTATCCTATAACAACATTGAAAAACTCATCGATGAGTGACTCAAATAGAGAGGAAAAGCAAAACTTTCATCCTCAGCAAAGAAAAAACCAAGTAAGCACATTGACTTCAGTTGATAAAGATGAAAGCGCCTCTCAAAATAACAGGGATCAGAATTTAGGCAATTCTACACTCAAGGAGGATGATCTGAAAAGTGAGTCATTTGAAGAAAACGATTCATTGGGTAGTAGCTATACGGAGGATGATGATCCCAATGTTGTTATGCACCTTGATTCACCTGGAGTTCAAGTTTGGGATAGTAAAAATAAAAGAAATTTCAGTCATATTCATCATCCACTTGAAAATCTGGAAATGAATAAGAGCCGACAGAAAGATAAACTTCATCCAAAAAGATTGCACCAAACTAAGTTTGCAAGAAAAAGATCAAGGTCCAGCATTCAAAATAGACAGGATTGGCAAGAGGTTAAGAGAACAAGTTTCTTGCTAGGAGATGGACAGGATGCATTAAAAGTTTCCAAAGAAAACAAGTCTTGGGAGTTAAGTGATGACTCAGAGCCAGAATTTCTGGATAGAAGTTTTGGTGGAGCAACAACTTCAGCATCTTCGCCTTTGGCATTTTTAACTGAAAGTCACCACCTGGGTGTAAATTTAGTTCAAAACTTAAGCAGCCCTGAGTCATTTCTCAGATTGAGATGTGAGGTGATCCAACTAGAGCTGTACTTGCACTTTTTTGGCTGCATATTGTATGCTTTTAGCATTCCTAAATTGCACCTGCATTTGCAGGTAATAGGGGCCAATATTGTGAAAAGTGGCGCCAAAACATTTGCTGTATATTCCATTTCGGTTACAGATGTAAATCAACACACTTGGTCAATCAAGAGAAGGTACCAATTAAATTTCATTTCCGCCATACACCGTCACTTCCCCATTTTAAATATGCAATGAACATGTGATATAAGTAAATGAGTTGTCTCACTTAACTTGATGTTCCTAATCTTTTTTTCCTGCGGGAAAAAAATAAATCTTTCTGATGAGAAAATGTATGGGGGGAAATGAAGATTTTGACTACTGAGTGCAGCAAATCCCCAAAATGTACTTTAAAGGCACATAGCTAATCTATTCTCCATATACAGATATCAGCATTTTGAGGAGTTACATAAGCGTCTAAAAGTGTTTCCAGAATATAATCTCCATTTACCACCAAAGCATTTCCTGTCAACTGGTCTGGATGTTTTTGTCATTCAAGAGCGATGTAAATTGCTTGATCAGTACTTGAAGGTATTTTTTTCTTTCTTATTAGCGTTATATGATTTTTTCCTTTGTGGCCCTGCTATGGTTAGGATGCCAATAGTAGTACTATGCTGCATGCAGTTAATTGGATGATCTGCACTTTATAATTTAACATGAGTATGAGGTTTGAGGAGCCTTTTGATTTAGGTATAAGAATCATGTTGCATGCATGCAAGATCCAAGAGCTCATGAAATTTTTTGTGCTGAACTGCATCAGTTTCTGAATTGACTTATAATCACGGAACTGCACTGACTGGGATATGAGATTTACACTGAAATTTTTTTTAAATTGTTTTACCTGAAATATGGGGCTTTCTGTGGCTAAACAGGTGCTCTTTATTTGTAAATAGGATAGATTTACTGAACCCTTGAACTGCTACATTCTGGATCTTTTTCCTTCAAGATGTCTGGAGTTGTTTTTTATGAATATAGTCGAATAAATTTATTTATTTATAGAAAAAAATGTTTCCTTTTTTTTGAGATACGAGTTTATAGTCTCTATAGTTTTTTTCCTTCATTTGCAGCTTAAGAGTTTCTTCTTGCAATTTAGTTCTGAGAAGTGAGATTCCCTTGCATTTATGAGCTCAAATATTTCTATTTCAAATATTTCTGACATCAAATTAAGCATTTTTATTTTGCAGAATCTTTTGCAGCTACCTAATGTATCGTGTTCCATTGAACTTTGGGATTTCCTGAGTGTTGATTCTCAGGTTGGTATATATCATTAAAATCTCTAAATGGACCAGATGTTTTACTTGCCGTCTGCATTTGAATGTTGATCCCAATTTTTTCTCTTTTGTGATTACAGATGTACATATTTTTAGACTCATTATACATTATTGATACTCTTCCAGGTGATTGCCTATCCATCAAGTTTTATTCATTTGTTTAGACACACATACCTAAAGTTGCAATCTTATGATCGTATTTGTTGATAATGCAGCGGTATCAGATAAAAATGACACAGGCCTCAAAATCGATTCATTTTCTTCAAACAGAACAAATAAGAATGACATAACGCAAAATCCTGCACCAAAGATCAATGTCGACCATGTGTCTGGTGGGAATGGATTGAGAGAAAACAACGTCTGTTCTTCGCCGAAAAACCCTGAAAGTCATATAAAAAGATCTTCTCAAAACATGAATATTGCCTCAGGAGAGACTCATCAGAAAGATGTGATCTCTTCACAAAAAGAGGTAAGGATCCTGAATGGAGATCATCAAGAACCGCATCCTGATGCAGCAAATATTGTGTCAGACTCAACTGTCCCAAGTGAGGTAGTTTGAATATATTTACTTCTAATGACTTAAATTTGGTATTCTATTTTTTTTATCTCCTTTTCATAGTGGGTTCCGCCAAATCTTAGTGTTCCTATATTGGACTTAGTTGATGAAATTTTGCAGCTTAAGGATGGTGGTTGGATCAGGTATAAGTTTAACATATTATTTTTTTAATCAGCTCTCAATATATTTATTGACTTGTTCATTTGATTATCAAAGGAGAAAAGCTTTTTGGGCTGCCAAACAAGTTCTGCAATTAGGAATGGGTGATGCCTTTGATGATTGGTTGATTGAAAAAATTCAAGTTCTACGTAAAGGATCAGTGATTGCATCTGGCATCAAGCGATTAGAAATGGTAAGATTTTTTTATCTCCGATGATATTATTTTGGGTTGATTTGTGGACTTTTCGAACCGATATATTCGTCTCTTTCAACCCTATCACACTATGGTGATATTGGTGCCTCTCTCTATAAGATCCTTCGGGTGTGAGAGGCACATTAGGCAAATCCCAGCATCGGATATAGATGGGGATATCCGATGGGGAATGATCTTGTGTTAAGTATAAAGATTCGTCTTCCATTGCATGAGACTTTTTCCCTAGCAAAGTTGCAAGGATCCTGTGGGAACCGGAAAGTTAAACATGCTTACCCTAGGGTAATTCATGGATGGGTGAGCACTAGGAAGTTTAGGGCTAGGGAAAAAGTAAGTCTATGAGAACTTGGTGGGTGTCATTAGGTTCAACCTAGTCCAAAGCGGACAATATCGTACAAGCGGAAAGACGGGTCGTTACACCTCTCACCCCTTTATCCACTCATAGGTTGGTCTCATGCTGAATACAATGTCCTTGTGTTTTATCGTTCTTTTTTTGTTTTAAGTTCCCTCTGCGTCTTTGATCGTAAACATATCATCTAGTTATTCAAGAGTGAAATGCAAGTAAATAAGAGCATGTGTTTTAAACTGTTTTAAGTTATTTATCACTGGCTTCTATGAATAGATTCTGTGGCCGGATGGAATATTCATAACGAAACACCCAAGTCGACAACAAGCATCATCTGGTAATCCGCCTCGAGGTTCCCTCAACGGCCAACTCTCCAGCCCAAACTTTTCACCTAAAGTTGCAGATTCCCTGAACCATGAAGAGATCCAGCAAAGAGAAGCAGAACGGCGAGCCAAATTTGTGTATGAAACTATGATAGGTAATAATGTTAACTTCTGCCAAATTTGCCATTCCCTTTCTCAAAGACATTACTTACTTGAAAATATCCTTGCAGATAATGCTCCTTCTGTTATTGTCGGCCTCGTGGGACGAAAGGAATACGAAAACTGTGCTAAAGATCTATACTACTTCATCCAGGTATCTTGTTTTGTGTGATTTAAGTATTTGTTTTGTTTGTTTGACTAATGATGAGCTCCATGAACAACAGTCATCTGTTTTCATGAAGCAATTAGCTTTCGAAATCCTTCAGCTTGTGCTTGTATCTGCATTTCCGGAACTTGAGAATATCTTCAAACAATTTGATCAGGAGAAAGATAAGTTTGGTAAGCCTAACCTGAGTTAGAAAATACAATTATACAGACAACAAGTGATTGTATAGAGTGAAAGAAAAGATGCATTTTGACAAGAACATGGAAAGAACACACATTCATTTGATATTCTCTCTTATCCCTTTTTCAGTGAAGACATTATAATCCATGTTTTTATATAGGGTACGCCGAAAATCGGGCCGCACCGTTATTTTGACCGGTACCGGGTTTCCAGGTCAACCCGAAAGTACTAAAAAAATAAAATAATTTTTACCAACTGGTATATTGGTACGAAATTCCGGACCAATATGAAAACATTGATTATAATATGACCAAGTGATATCATTACCCATCTAGTCAAACTCATCAACTCTCCGTCCCGCCTAACTCGTCATCTCTCCATCCCGACTTATCCTTTTCATACGATCTTATGCAATCGAGCTATCAGCCTCGTCCCCATTGTGTGTTTGTTAAAGCGCATGAACCTTATATGGCAGGATTGTTATTCGATTCGAACAAATCAAACTTTTCTTGTTCATATTCTTATTCAAATGTTGTTCATGTACGTTAGTATTTCATTTGCACAAGAATTTATGTTCGGATATTGTTCAAATATTTATGTGAATGTTAATGTTATTCGAATAACTTTGTTGTGGTTAAAAAACATAGGGTACCAACAGTCGTCCGGTTCGTTGCAGAACGAACTTAGTTTTAATTTATTTGAAATGGAGAAAACGATTATCAATGAAAAGGAAAATAGACACAGCAATTTTAGAATGAAAAATTCCTAGAAAAGGGGAAAAAACCACTTAATTAAGTGTTGGGAACGCTCTTAGCCGATCCCTTAATAAAACAGATCATTACAAATGAGAATGCTAATGAAAATGACTAGGTAAAAAAAACGTCAGGGAGAAAACAGCAGGGTAATCGCAGGTTCTTGCCGTCGTGCCGTGCTTGTCTCCCTCTTTCCTTTCCTAAGTGTTCCTTTTATATGCCTCAGTGGCTATGTGAATATGAGGGTGTCGTTTTGTGTGCGTCTCATACGACCAGGTCAGGCTATATCGGATGGGGGCGCTAGCCGGGTGTGACTTTATTTGGCTGCGCATCGTCAAACCTTTCGACGCTGCTAGCCGATTGTCTCCTGATCGAGGAAGGTTTGTACGGTTCTGGCAAGCACGCTGTCTCCCCTTTTTCCCAGCGTCCCTGGTTTCTTTCCGGACTTGGTTCGACCATGATCAACTTGGTCGGTATGACCGCCCGCCTGTGCCCCCTGGCTTAGAGTGGTCGGAGTTTGGGGATTCATAGTAACCGCCTCTGACAAGGTTATTGGATATTGTTTTCGCATACTGGAAAACGTGGATGAGACCGAAACGTGGAATGTATGATTGAGTCCGGTTAAGCAATGGGCCATATGCGTTTGGTCTTCAGTCCCCGATCACTGAATATGGGCTTTTGGGTCAAGCGGGCTCTCGGGTCCATCTATCATTATCGGGTCGAACGTTTATTGGAAGTTGGATCTAAGGCCTTTAGGTTCAGCTTCTATCACTTGAACTGATCTACCATGGTTTGGACTCTATCGGTTCCGGGTACCAGGTTCCGAAACTCTCATCAAACTTATTTGAATATATTCGAACATTCTATTCAATTCTTTTGATTTAATATTGTCAATAAATTCAATACACTTAAATTGATTTTTATATTAAAATCGAAAATTAAAAGAAGAAAATAAAAGAATTCTCAATACCCATGACAAAACCAATTCTCATGTTTTTTATGTTTTAGCAAAACTAACCCCTAAAGTTGAGTGTACATTATATAATTGATTTAAAAAAATTTCAATTTTGGAAAAAAAAAATTGTTATCCAAATCAAATTTCGGAGCTTGATTTTGTCAATTTGAAAATATGAATTATCAAATATTGAAAATGTGAACACCAAATTTACCAAAATATTAAAATTTAAAGATTAAATATGCAATTAAAAATTATAGAATCAAATTTACCAAAATTATCAAAGTTTAAGGTATGAAGACATCATTTTCTCGTTTGGATTAGTATTACCCAATGTGAATACCAAATCTTTTGAGACGTGAAATTGAAATGGAACACCCATGGAAAATCTCCTCGTTTGTACCTAGTATTCGAAGGTTGTCGCAATAGTAATATTAGCATCTAATCACTAACATACCGCTAAAAAAATCAAGACTCAAAAGAAAGACACTTTTATTTTATTTGAGAGTGTGAGGCAAAATATCCCCTTTTAGTAAGTATACACATTGATTGATATATGGACTGCAGTTAACACATACCTATGTTAAACAAATTCTTTTTCGAGGAAGCCGAATCCGAGTCAGACTCTTCTCGGACACCGACTCTCCTCGAACACTTGTTGGACACGAATTCGTTTTTTATATTTAAATTTATTATTATTTATATATATTAATATAATTCGTTAATGTTTAAAAAATTAGCAGTATATCAGTATTATTGGGATATAATATAATATATATCAATTATTTCGATATTTTATTGATTTTAAATATTAATTATCATATATATTTGTGGTCCTAATTTATTATTTTACATAATATAATTAGATAAATCATAATTTTATTTATTGTTAATTATAAATCAGGTTAACCCTGTCTTTTTAAATTTTAAATTTTAATTACAAAATAATTTATAATATTAACGAGTCGGACTCTTTAACAAATTCGAATCCCTAAGTCCGAGTCTCTGAGTCCCCGTGGCGGTATCCGTGTAACATAGACACATACTCAGATGGAACAAAAATCTCATAGTTTTTTCTATTTCTTATGATCAATTAAAAAGGGAAAAAAACATATATAGGATTGAGTAAAACTCACATCTAATAAATCTGCATGCTTCCCTTTATCAAGTATCTGATTCAAAAGAGAAATATATTTAAATAAGTAACAACACAGCAACTTTCTCTGGGAGAAAGGAAAAACTAGCGGGATCAACGCGATCATATAATTTTAAATGAGAAAATGGTGTCTTCGATCCTCAAACTTTCATAGTTTTGACCAACTTGGTCATCATAACTTGTAATGGCATATTTAGTCCCTAAATTTTAAGATTTTGTCAAATTTGGTCCTCAAAATTCACAGTATTTGGCAAATCAAATCCCCAAAGTGGCAAAATCGGTCACAAAAATTTGATTTTGACTGAGGATCACAATTTTCAAAATTGAAAAACTTTAGGACCAATTATGTCTAAAAAACTAAACTTTAGAAACTAACTATGACAAACTTACAAAGTATTTAGACATATTTTGTCATCTTGATACTTTGGAGATCACAATTACCATAATCATAAAACTTTGCGAATCAAAATTGTCAAAACCATGAAAATATAGAGACCAAATTTGTGTGTCCCCGATTTTAAAAAGATAAAGAGTTCCCAGAGCTTTAAATTCAGAAAGGCAGTTTGTCTAGTGTAAAAAAACGAATGATCCCTAGCTAAAGAAACTTATCACTGTTTAAACAACAAGGGAAAAGGCTTACTTGATCGAAATCTCGAGATGGGGATTTCTCGCATTTCTCGTTTCATGCACAAATATTCACCAAGCAATGCCATTACAGCAAGACAAGTACCATTTACAACCCACCAAGTCACTGATGATGGCCAGCCTCCATACAATGTGCAAATAAGAAGGTGGATGATGTAAAGGGTTGCTACAAAATCAAGGCATTTCTTTGCCCTTTCAACTAAATAGACTAAGAAAACCGCACTGTAATACATGAAAACAAATGAAAAATGTCATGAAATGAGTCCCTGGTTATATATTATACGACAATCAAAATCTTCTAATTGAACATCCAATGCATAAATTGTCACATTCTAGAAGATAATCAGTTAATCATTAAAATCTATCTTCTTCAAATAAACAAACAAAAAAATTAGCACTCTCCCCTTCATGTGCTTGCCAGGAACCCACTCTACAAAGGGTGAGAAAAACTCCTGAACTATCCACGTAAAATATGAACAAAATCTTGTACCAATTAACTAGAAATAAAAAGGGCAAAGAGCTAAAATGCAGCTGCTCTACTTATATTTAAGCAGAACAGGTTAAAACTATGCCAATTGATTAAAAAAATAACTACAAAAGGTAACAAAATAAAAGCTTGACAATATTAAGCAACTTAAAACTCACCCAGCGAGCGAGCTGAGAAGAAACGAAGTCATCACACACCATCCAGTAATCGACAATGCATTAACCGTTGCATAATCAAAGAAATACACAAGACTCATCTTCGCGACCCGAGTACCGACCAGAAGAGATGTAAATAACCCAAGCCCCAAATAATACAAGCACTGCAGAGATACAATTTGCGCCACAATTAGCCATGGATCCCACACCACAGCACCATAGAACATGACTTCCGCTCTCTACCCTCTCTAATCAGAATTCCGAGACGATGCCCAATTTCAGACTATTCAACCACCTTAACTCGACCGTACACAACCAGATCTCCGTTGCTGTCACAACTGAGAAAATCAGGAAGACCGATTAACCTGGATGTGATCAAGCCCACAGATCTGCACCCTGCAGTGACAAGTGAAAAGTTAAGAGATGAACTGATTTGAATTGAAGCAAAGAACAAATCTCAGGAGCAAGAGATTCGGTATATTTTGTGCTAATTATACCCATTTACAGATAATCCTAATTAAAACTCCTTCATTTTTTAAAAAATAGATAAGCCTAATTTCTATTCAAATAAATATCAATGTTTTCGATATACCATCCCTTACATCAAAATTCGTTCGGTATCGAAATTTTTTTTTTTACCACCTGATATCGGATATTAGGATCAATTTTCGGATTTTTCAGGTATGATCCTAAAAAACTAATTAAATATTATTTTTTAAAAAAAATAAAATAAAATAAAATTTGGTACCGATCGGTATACCGGTCGTACCGCTCATACTAATCCGGACCGGTATGAAACATTGATAAATATCATTTAAATACTAGACTCATATTACGTAAAAAAAAGTTGTCAAATTATGCAAATATTATTAAGTAATAATTGTTGACGGTCGAGATTGGAGATCGGTGTTGATGACTGATCGACGTTGATAAATCCGATCGGTATTGGTGATCGATCATCAAGGGACAGATACCAAAAATTTCGGAGATCGAGTGACGATCGGCTCGGTCGATCAAGAGTATCGATCATTGCATGCCTAGAAATTTGTGATCCATCATTACTCAAACAATGTGGTTGGGAGTTGAAATTTTCATGTAGATATGGAAATCAGTTAGAAATTCAATTAAATAATATCGTGGAGATTTGTTGGAAATCTTAATGGATATCTTATAACAAAATCAAACGAATATTACAAAATCTTTTATAAGATTTCTAATAGGGTGATGTTTGCCCACTGCCCCCAACTTATGGGATGTGTAAAGAGCATATTCTCTTAGTTACAAAATTGCAAATATGGTACATTTTTTGATAAAAAATATGTATTTATAGTCCTCCAACTTCAATTAAATGCAAATAAGACACATCAAGTTTCTAATACCGTTTATGATTGACACTTTAATGAACTCATAAATTTTTAATATTTCATGCACAATTGTCGAACATCAAGTGTAATTTTTGTATAATTTTTCAAACGGGTCCTATATTCGACAATTGTTATGAGTTTTCAAATGGTTTTCAACTTACGGAAAACTGAGTGCTAAATATTAAGGGTAAAAAATAAACGGTATTGATAACTTTAAGTATCATTCTTGTAATTTCGTAGGTTGGAGAATATACCATTTACACAACTCGGAAGTTTGAGGGTTAATTATGCAATTTTCTCATTTCTCAAATAATGACACAAACCTCTCCTTATAACTATAGAATCTATTAATAAGTTGTATTATAAATTTCATTTTTATGAGTTATTCAATGAAAATTCGATTGTAATTATTTTGCTATCGGATTTTAACCGTGTCATCGGTCACATTAGTTTTTACCCCCCTTGGATTTTTCAAATTAAATTCATAGATTTTTTTATAATAACAATAATAATGGTATGCTGTAATATATAGCATATTGTAAAAATATAATAATA
>RWGZ01001602.1:0-218519 GCA_009725065.1 Utricularia reniformis
ATTGTGTGTATTAATTAAATAATTTAATCGGTTAACCGACATAAAAACCGATATTAATAAATAAAATCGATTACCGACCGTATAATCATTTTAACCGATATGAAACCAAAACGTAAAAACCGATTAAAATCGATTTGGTTCGATTACACGGTTCCGTGGTTGGATATCTGACCCCTAATCATGGTTAACCAATATTGTTTAGAGGGTATATTTGGAATTAGCATTTATTTAAAAAATATATATATTTACTTAAATGACTACAGGCTAGAACAGTAGGTAGGTCCCACATAGAACAGTTGTTGGGATGAGTTGGAAATTGAATTAAATTTGTAAGTCAGTCCCTATCCAATCGCATAATTACAGCAGAAGTTAGTCATAACTATAAGATGGCCCCAACCGAATATAAGAATTCCGATTAAGCCCCGTCCCTACCAAATCGCTATTCCCCAGGTCTGTTTAAAAATTGATGTTTTTGTGAAGAATGATTTGTTTAATGTTCTTACAATTATTGTCAGGGTCAACGTTGGTTGGCCGACTGTCCGCTCCCAGACCAGATCATAAAACACCACTGTTCATATGGATTCTACGATTACACGTTATCCTCTCCATATTTTGGGTGCAAGGAGCATGACTACTCAAAAGTGAGACCAATTGGTAAATATACAATGTTCGATTAGTTCGTATCCTTATTTGAACTAGACATAAATTTAATTTTCATAGTTTTATAATTTTGATAATTTTAATTCATAATTCTATGCTTGTGGTAATTTTGATATTCAAAATATGAAAAATTACAAAATCAATCCCAATAATTTTCAATTTTAGCAAATGATGTGCTAAATTAAGGGGATCGATTTGCAATATTGGAAATATGATTTGTCAAATATTGCAAAATTAAATGATCAAATCTATCAAAAATTTTGAATTCGAAACTAAATATACATTACAAATTATGCAAAAGCTTGAGATCTGGAGATTATTTTCTCATATTTTTATACTATTTATACACGAACATAACCGTATCCAAACACAAAACAAACGAATCTAAACACAAATCATGAACAAAATTTTAAACATAGAACAAGTTTTTCTATTCGAATTATAATAATGTATCAAATTTGCCTCGTCCGTATAGAATAACAACTTTGGGTGCACGGAAAACAACGATCATGTTCTCAAATGCAGTTTGATACATGTAAAACTTGGACAAACAATGTAATAGGTTTGTTTGGTACTCCGATTAAAACAGCGGTGCGGTGAGATGTTGAAATCGTGATTTTTTTAATGCGCACAAAACATAAGGTTAATTGCGATGTGATAATCGTTAAAAAATCACGATATCATTACAGCTGTTAAAACCAGCTGTGACCTCATTGGAAAAGATTCATTTACCTTTACTTCTATTAATTATAATATAATTATATTTATTATTTTATATATATATAGGTATATTAGTATTTTTACATAAATCACNAATTATTATTTTTTTAGATTTTATATTGTATTGCTATAAACAAATATGTTTTTGGGTATTATTCATGTATGTCGTATTCGTGCGGCACGGACATCCACAACCACATGACTTGTGCTGATACGATTTTTCATATATTCTAATTAATTTTAAATTCCAATATTATATACCTTTTATACTAATGAGTAATTTAAATACCGTTTTAGTTATATAAATAAAGGGTGACGTTTACCAGTGACCCTCCAACTTTCACGTTGTGTAAATGGTATGTCCTCCAAATTACGAAATTGAAAATATGACACATCAAATTACCAAAAATATGTAAATATGACACCCCAAGTTAATAAAAATACGCACATATGATCATTCAACTTTAATTAAATGCATGTACGACACCTCAAGTAAACAATACCGTTTAATATTGATCATCTACGATATTGTTATTGTTTTACGTCCAGATGCACATTTCTCGAACTTGAAGTATCAATTTTGTATAATTTTTCGTATAAAATATTTATTTGCATAATTTGTGAACATTGACAACTAATATTGCAAACGGAAAATGTTTACAAACTTAACGGAAAATCATGTGTTAAATACCAAGGGTAAAAAACAAACGGTTTTGATAACTTGAGGGATCATTCCTGCAATTTCATAAGTTTGAGGGTATAGCATTTACACAGCTCGTAAGTTGGAGGTTATTTATGCAATTTTCTCTATAAATATACTTAAAATTTATTATTTTAATTGTGTGAGACGCAAAATCGATTTTTATAGTTTTATTGATTTGATAACTTTGATATCCAAAATTTTCATGTGTCAAATGTGTTCTCCAACGTATATCGATGAAAAAACAAGTTCTTAAAATAATTTGTACTCAAAGTTTTCACTAATGTTATTTAAAGTCACCCAACAAAAAAAATATGCAATCACCTTTTAAAAATTTATTTACAGTGAATGATGATAGTCAAATTTGGGATTAAATAATTGTTAATTTATTAAAATATTTGGTAAAATGATGGTATAATAATCGTCATCTATGTCAAAATATAAATATATTTTTATATAAAAAAGAATATTTATATTTTAATTATTGAAAATAAGAGTATATTTTTATTTCTTAAATCACCATCATATCACATATAGTTTTATACCGTTGAAATCATTATTTGTTAACGATGATACTAATGGTGTGATAACATACCATTATTATTTGTGTATTTATTTTTTTAACTTAATCATTGTTTATACGATCAGATAATCGCAAAAAGTAATAGTTTCGATAAAATAGTAGTTTTTTAATATGATTATTTCATTGTTATTTTTGTATCCAAATATGAAGCAATCCAAAATAAAAAAGTATAATTATTTAGTAATTATTTGTACGTTTAAGTAATCTACGGATTATGTCATATCATGTTATACCAGTAAAAATTAGTCTTGAGCGATACATTGATATCATAATTTAGGGTATACTAGAAAACTCAATTCAATTATTTAAAAATTAATTTAAAGTATATGCTTTTGAATTATATATTATAAAATAAATTATGTTTTGAAATACGTTTAAAGTACTATTATTGTTAATTTAAATCGTGTTAATAATTTAATCATTATATAATTAAATTGTAATTTGTACGGGAAAGGAAAATGATTTTGGTTGGATGACAGTTGCATCAAGTATTAACTGCCAAAGAAACAATGAAAAAGCATTCTTTGCATTATTGGAATGAAAGATTTGTTGTTTGGACGGAGGTATGGAGATGGGGTTTGCCTGAATGTATTGTAGTCAGAAAATAATGGAAAAGGGTTGTTGAACGGGACGGAGATGACCACAGTGCTGATTTCACCACCATTAAAATGACAGAGAGCTAGGCCCTTTCTCATTGCATTCTGATTCCTCAACTACCCTTCCTAATTAGTACACACCCAACTTCTTCTCTCTNGATTCTTATGGGTATAATCGTACATATGAAATGGTTAGAAGTTAATTAAATGATTTATGAAAAATCGTGTATCCATCAAGGATATGCGATCTATTGAGAAATGTTCGATATTAGAAAAAATAAACATAAAAGTTTCGTAGGAGCCGACATTGATCGGATTCTTATTGAGGTTGTTACTTAGCTTGTAGTGAAAGATTTGTGAGTAAATTGTTAGAACAACTTAGATTTTGCGTCGGTTGAATGTTGATTCTAAAACAAGTGATTATTTATCGTTCAGCTTTCCCATCATTACTTTTCTTCCCTTACAATCAAATCATTCAACTTTCCTCAAGTAGTATTATTTTTATTTTTATTTATTAATTATAATTGTCATTTAAATCCAAACTTTATTCTTAAATATAGGGTTTTTATTTTACTTGTTGTATTTATTATATTTTTTTAAAAGTTTATTTTTATTTATAAATATTATTTTCTCTAATTAAATTATAACTTTCAATTTTTAATATATAAGTATTTAGTTATATATTATCATTCTATATTATAATATATTATAATGTGATTAAACCAAATTACGATTATTAAAATTTGAATGTAAATGACATTTTTAACCTTAACTTAGGCATTGTAGATATGGCCATGTGAATTGTTAAATGGGGTGACCACAAAGCTGGCAGTTTTGGCCGGACTTTCCTTCTCGTCCTGTCCCACGTACGTCCGATCGATAAACGTCTATGCATACAAATCAACCATATCTATATACATATTTTAAATCAATTTTTATTCATATACATATCTAAATTATAATAGCAACGTCCAAAAAATATCACACATTTAAAATATTTGAACGAATAATTACATGATATATCTATAGCCCTTATAATCTTAATATTTTATTTCACATTCATAACAAATATGAGAGAAATTTAATATTCTCCTTTTAATTGAAAAAATTGAAACGATTCAGTTCCAATATCATATTGAAATATAGTCTTATCTAAATTACGATGAAAAAACATAAACACATGAGATCTTAAGGGAAGAATACGATAAATTTTAAAAACACAACAAACAAAATTTGATGACATCAATCACACTTAAAAACTAATTAATCTTACTTTCTATTATGTTTAATTATTTCCCTTCACATATTTGATCAATTTGACTAATATAGTTTATTAACTTATATAATATCTGTTTTTCATCAATTTTTTTATTTTTTAATAATAATGTACAAATCTGATAATAAAATAAATAAGAAAGAGACAATTATGGTGGTTCCCTTTATATATATTATTTGGATTTTAGAAATATACCAATCGAGTGTACATTATCCTACACTACTTAAAAAATGGAGTGTCATTGTCATTGTCAATGGATAATGATATTTTGAATAATGATTTTAATTAGCATTTATTTTTCTTCTAAATTACTAATTTTATCATTATTATTGTTTTAAGACAATAAATTTACTTTCTTTGAACAATTGATCAGTTGGTGTAAATCTATCAATTAAATAGTGGGAAGTTGAAAATGGTTATTAATTGTTGATCAATATATTCTAACATACAATATATGCGTATGCGTAATATATTGTAAATATTGATGTCATACAGTCCCGGTTATGTACATATAAATATTATACTTGATAAGAATAATGATACAATAAGTAATCGGTTTTCTTAGTCTTTTTAATGTGATTCATTTATGTTATACACTACATTGACACACCTTGACATATGAAATCCTTAATTTGTATATGATATCATAGCTCCATGGTGAATTTCAACCTTATTGTCTCATACGGGTTGTGAAAATAGAATTATTTTAATTATAAAGGAAATTATATTATCAATAATTGATTTGATCTAATTTTTTCATTGTAATTCACTTCTATTATGGATCGATCTATACAAACATTCGCTCAATTTATTGAATCATGAATTTCTACAAGATACACTAGAGATTCAAATCATGGTGATCAATTAGAAAGACCACTACAATCCACCGTCCACACACTTAACTTAGCTTGAATTTTCATTATTTGTATGAAAATACAGATAAACTTCGTGTAATACCATATTATATACATTTATCTATGTATTATTATCCCCATGAAAGTATTTCTATATTTAAACAACACATGTTAAAAGCTCAAAATTAATTAGAATTATTTTGTGTAATTATAATAAATTCATAAAATATAACAGTAAGGTAAGAGTAAGACATTTGTACGTTCAATTCCAGCCTTTTTACACGTGTACATATCACACGTACGCTACGCTACAAGTATTGAAATAATTTTACAACTGTCGTATCGCACGCGCCGGGCAAAAGTAAAGTTGTCATTTTCGGGCTGCCGATACAACTGTCGGGCAAATGACCGTTAGACGCCACATATATATTTAATTATTATTTTTTTAGATTTTATATTGTATTGTTATATACAAANAGCATGAACTTCAATACCGATTTGACTCAGTTTTACCTAGAAAACTCATCTTCCCCTTATTTTCGTGTTATTGGTGTACGATGAATGTAGATAATCTTTTCTTCTCTATTTTGGGGTTCCCTTTTTTCAGCAGAGTGATAGCGGATTGATGATATCTCTTCCGTTTGTTCTAGGTACAAATCGGTACTCACGGCTTCACTTTTGATCATGTATATGGCAGCACGGCTTCGCCTCCAAGCACCATGTACGATGAGTGTATTGCTCCTTTGGTTGATGGCTTGTTTCAAGGTTATAATGCTACGGTACTTGCCTATGGACAGGTAGCATTTTATGTCTAAATTTTTCTTTGAATGAATGTGAATTTTTCTTGAGGCTTGCATAACAACAAACTTGCTTATGTGATTCAGACGGGATCCGGAAAAACGTATACAATGGGTACGAATGTAAAGGAGGGAAATCAAACTGGCCTAATTCCCAAAGTTATGAATGCTTTATTCAGCAGAATTGAATCACTAAAGCATGAGATAGAGTTTCAAATGCATGTTTCCTTCATTGAGGTTCATAATCTTCATCTATGTTATTTAAGGAACTCTCGCTATCATTCTTGCTATCATTTTAAGCCGATTTTCAACGATTGAAAGCCACTGTGATTATGTAGATGTTGTGTCATTGTCAAATTTGGTGACATTTTTGAGAATTGACATGCTGTTAGTTGAAATGAACTGCCATTTCATGTTTATACACTGTTCATGATATTGAAACTCATATTTTATTTTGAAGATTCTTAAAGAAGAAGTAAGGGATCTGTTGGAGATAAACTGTGGTAATAGACAGGATATATCAAATTTGAATGGTTCAAAAGTAACGATTCCCGGAAAACCTCCGATTCAAATTCGTGAGAAATCGGATGGGGTAATTACACTTGCTGGTATGACTGAGTGCAGTGTAAAGACACTCAAAGAAATGGCTGATTGTCTGGAGCAAGGATCCTTAAATAGAGCAACTGGGAGCACAAACATGAACAACCAGTCCAGGTTCGGAACTCGCTCATTATGATTTATGGAAAAAAATGATATGTGAGATGTGTAGTTTTGTTGAGACTTTTAATTTACTGTTTTGACATACCATTTTTGTGTCTTTCCGGTTTTGTGTTTTTCGTATAATAAAGTTATGGCTAATTATCAATTTTCTCAGCCGGTCGCATGCAATCTTCACCATCACAATGGAGCAAATGAGACATCTTCATCCAGTTGCTTCTAGTGACAGCACTCTAAATGACTGCATGACTGAAGATTATCTCTGTGCAAAGTTGCATTTGGTGGATCTTGCTGGATCAGAACGAGCCAAAAGAACAGGGTCCGAAGGTTTACGCTTTAAGGAAGGTAAGCTAGAGACCCCGTTAAAAAAACGCTAGAGACTTCAATGTTTATAATCTGTAATTGTCTTTTAACAGGGGTTCACATCAACAAAGGCCTCCTTGCACTTGGGAATGTTATAAGTGCACTTGGTGATGAAAAGAAACGAAAAGAAGGCGCACATGTGCCGTATCGAGATAGCAAACTTACACGCCTACTACAGGTTCATCACACTTTCCATAATGGAAGTTAAATATCACAACTAGAATTATGTTCCATATCGGGATCTCTAGGTTTATCTGCAACATAATTCTTGTTAACGCAGTTGTTTCATTTTCGTAGGATTCGCTAGGTGGAAACAGCAAAACCGTGATGATAGGTGAGATAATGTTAAAATTCTTACAGCCTATCGTTGAATGTTGTAAATTCACTTTGTCATTTGTCTACACAGCGTGCATTAGTCCTGCGGATATCAATGCTGAGGAAACACTTAACACACTGAAATACGCCAATCGTGCAAGGAATATTCAGAACAAACCCGTCGTAAGTTATTGGTTTATTATGTATCCTCAATGTTATTGTACATTTCACTTAAATTTATAATTCTTGATAATATCAGATAAACAGAGACCCCATGTCTAATGAAATGCTCAAGATGCGGCAGCAATTGGAATTTCTGCAGGCTGAGCTTTGTGCCCTTGGTGGAATTTCATTTGATGAAATACAGGTTATTTTACAGTAACAGCAAACTTGAAATGCTGATTCTGATCAATATTTTTTCTCCATTCGCATCTTCTAAATATCCATTTATACGATTCGTATGATCGTATCACTGTGCTCTGTTTATGGGATTTTTTCTTAGATGTGATTTAAGCTTCTTTTGTAGTTCCTAAAAATGTTGTGTTTGAGCTTTTTCTGAGAGGGAAATGATGCAGGCACTGAGAGATAGAATTGCATGGCTTGAAGCTACGAATGAAGAGATGTGTCGTGAATTGAATGAATTTCGTAGCAGAGACGGAATAGTTGAGCAATACGAACCGAGTGCTTATGTATGTTAATTTCTTACAAAAACTGAACATGATTTGCATGATCACTTCATGGACATGTCTGTGATGAAATTGACTACCATTTTACAGGTTCGTGGGAATGTAGTCGCAAACGGTGACACCCTCAAAAGCGAATTGCTGAGTATGGAGTCATGTGACTATCAAATGACCGAGAGCGGTAAATTTTCCAAGCATTTTTTATTGCCAAATTGAAATGGATACATTCATTTAGCATTTGATTTCAGTTGTTGATGAAGATACAGCAAAAGAATTAGAGCATGCAAATGTGCAGAACAATTTGGACAAAGAATTGAATGAGCTAAACAGACAGTTGGAGATGAAAGAGGTGCAGTTTGAGTATTTTGGTATTTCAGTTTTTTCTTTTCTTCGGAGTTTTGGTTATGCCGTTATTACGTTATACAGTCGGAGATTAAGCGATTTGGAGGGTATGATGCTTTGGCTTTAAAGCAACATTTTGGAAAGAAAATTTTGGAACTTGAAGAGGAAAAAAGATTAGTGCAGCTAGAAAGGGATCGGCTTCTGACGGAAGTCGAAAATCTATCAGCTAATTCGGATGGACAAGCTCACAGATTACAAGATGTCCATTTTCAGAAACTAAAGCATCTTGAAGCACAGGTTTATTCTATTAATCTGACATGTATCTCTGCGTTATTTTTATTAATTTGAATGTCGATAAATCAGATACAAGACCTTAAGAAAAAACAAGAGAATCAGGTTCAGTTATTGAAGCAGAAACAGAAGAGTGACGATGCAGCTAAAAAGCTACAGGAAGAGATACAAAGCATCAAAGCACAGAAGGTAATAAATTTTACTTTCTTACGTGTTCTGTAATGCATTTATTTTCTCCAATTTTTTTTTTATATTTAGGTTCAACTGCAACAAAAGATTAAGCAAGAAGCTGAACAATTTCGACAATGGAGGGCTTCTCGTGAGAAGGAAGTACTACAGGTAATCAATCTTTCGATGTATAATCAACTCGTGAGGAATGTTATCTTTTCCAATTTATATTTTTTTTCTTTCGTGTAGTTAAAGAAAGAAGGAAGAAGAAATGAGTATGAAAGGCACAAACTCCATGCTCTGAACCAGCGTCAAAAAATGGTTGAGTATCACAAGTTTTACCTTATTTTTTGCTGCAATCATCACATCTCTTAATTGTGTTCTAATTTGTATATTAATTTATGTATTTTTTCTTCAGGTTCTTCAGAGAAAGACTGAAGAAGCTGCGGTTGCTACCAAGAGACTGAAAGAATTACTTGAAGCTCGTAAACCTTCAGCCCGCGAAAACTCTGGTACCAATCTCTATTTTTTCTTCTTTGTTTGCTTCTTACTTAAATTAAATTTTTGATATGATTTTATATTTCTTTCAGTGATGAGCAATGGACATGCAACTCATGTGCAGGTAATAGATTATGTTTACATTAATATCTTCGTT
Source organism: Utricularia reniformis (assembly GCA_009725065.1). NCBI lineage: Eukaryota > Viridiplantae > Streptophyta > Magnoliopsida > Lamiales > Lentibulariaceae > Utricularia > Utricularia reniformis. The sequence continues at coordinate 9,721 of RWGZ01001602.1, forward strand.
CTTCGATGAAACGAATAAAGCATTTTTGTGCTTCTCAGAACAACTATAAATCCCTGCAGCGCTGGCTTGATCATGAGCTTGAAGTTTTGGTTAATGTTCATGAAGTTCGTTACGAATATGAGAAGCAAAGTGAAGTGTAAGATTTAGATAAGAATTTCAGCTGTTTGTTCTGGGATTACATACATGAAATTTATTTTCATTACGTCTCCAGACGAAGTGCTCTGGCAGAGGAGTTGGCTGTTCTTAGACAAGTTGATGAATTTATGTCGAAAGGTGGGAACCCTCCTACCGGAAAAAATGGATTTTCGAGGTAAACGCATGCAAGAATCATTATTACGTAGTTTCGGATTAGAGCTTCTCTTATGTTTGCTACTATTTGTTTCAGATTGTCTTCAATGCCTGCAAATGCAAGAATGGCTAGAATTGCATCCCTTGAGAATATGCTAAGTATTGCATCAAACTCACTAGTTTCAATGGCTTCACAGCTTTCTGAAGCCGAAGAACGAGAACGCAATGTCAATAGTCGTGGACGATGGAACCAGCTTCGTTCTATTGGAGAAGCGAAAAACACCCTCCAATATATGTTCGGTATTCTCGGAGACACCAGGTAATTAATTCGTACATTCTCTCGTTTCGTTTTCGTTTATGATCTGAATCTCATTGTACATGTTACTTGAAGATGTCAAATTTGGGAAAGAGAAGTTGAGATAAAAGAGATGAAAGAGCAAATGAAGGAACTAGTCGGTTTATTACGTCAAAGTGAAATGAGACGAAAAGAAATCGACAAGGAACTAAAATCGAGAGATCAAGATATTGATGATGGAGTTTCTACACCTCCACATGTATTGAACTCTCTGCTTTATCCTCTTCTTAGAAGAATTTACTCACTGTTATTTGATCCACAGGCAAATTCTCCAAAAACCGCATCGTCCCCTATCACTATACCTGCACAAAAACAACTGAAATATAGTGCAGGAATTGCTAATGGCTCTGTTAGAGAATCAGCAGCATTCATCGACCAAACACGCAAGGTTTCATTTCATTCACATTTCGTTCACATTTGTATTCGATCTTTGTGTTACGACTTACGTGTAGCGTGCTCGAATTTAGATGGTTCCGATCTCACAAATGTCGATGAAGAAATTAGCAATTGTGGGAGGAGGTGGAAAGCTGTGGAGATGGAAGAGAAGTCATCATCAATGGCTATTACAGTTTAAATGGAAGTGGCAAAAGCCATGGAAACTGTCCGAATGGATTCGACACAGCGATGAAACGATAATGAGAGCTAGGCCTCGTCATCATGCTCTTCCGGATGTTATGTACAGAAACGGACATTAGATATCATCTGAATAAAAAGAGGTTACAGTTTGATGTTAAAATGTGTGATGTTTTAGGAAGAATTAGGACAAGTTTTTGGTAGATGTGACTTGTATCCCGACAACGGAATTTGTAGTTGAGGATACATTATATATCTTACGCTTTGTACTTTTATTTTGGTATACATTCTTTGAATCATTTTAGGTTGATGCTTGTGCCTTTTCGAATACTTGTAACTTCAAGCATACTTGTTTTTTCGAGAAAATTGCATATGTAGTTAACAATTTACGAAATTACAAGAATAACACATAAAGTTATCAATATTGTTTGTTTTTTGTCCTGACATTCTAGCACTCGATTTTCCGTTAAGTTGACAAACGTTTTTCCGTTGACATAGTAATACTCAAAGTTCACATAGTATTCAAATACAACATGTTTGAAAAATTATATAAAATTGATTTTTGATAATTAAGAATTATGTATAAAATGTAAAATATTAATGAGTTCATTAGACTCTTAATAATAAACAGTATTGAAAAATGAAGTTTATTACATGCAAAATCACTTTTATGTTATTCATTGAACCACATTTAAAAATAGAGAAAATTGCATAATTAGCTCATCAAACTTACGAGATCTGTAAATGGTATACATAACTTACGAAATTGCAAGAATGACATATAAAGTTATCAATACCGTTTATTTTTTACCCATGATATTCTAGCATTCGGTTTTCCGTAAGTTGAAAACCGTTTGAAAACTCCTCACAAAGTACGCAAATAAAACCCGTTTAAAAAAATATACAAAATTTACCTTTGATGTTCGAAAATTGTGTATAAAATATTAAAAATTTACAATTTCGTTAAAGTACCAATGTTAAATAGTATTGAAAACTTGAGGTGTTTTATGTTCATTTAATTGAAGTTTGAGGATTAGAAATATATATTTTTGTTTAAACAGTGTATTATATTTGCAATTTCGTAACTAAGAGGGCATGTCTTTTACACAACCAGTAAGTTGGAGGGTTGTGGCAAACATTACCTTTTAAAAATCATGACATATTAGAATAAAAAATAGTTATAAAAATCACATATTTTAGTATGATTGGTGTTTGTAATTGACCTCTAATGTTTAAAATAGCGTAAAGGCGGTGCCCCTAACGTTTGTAAATTGCATACAAAACCCCCGAAATTGATATAATGTGCGCGGTTGACCCCTAAACTTTTAAATGTTGTAAACACCGTGTCCTCAAAGTTTGAAAATTGTGTGGTTGACCCCTGAACTTCCGAAACTGTTTATATTTAACCCTTATACTCGTTAATATTTTAATCGTTCGATAGTTTATATTTGACTCATTAACCTTGAAAAGATTTTATGACTATGTCTCTAAAATTTAAAAATTGTAAAAATAACGCATAAATTATCAAAATCACTTATAAGAATAAAGACGAAAATCGTTACTATTCACTCGAGGGTCATTTTCGAACGATTTTGAAACTTTGAGGGCTTCTCACGTAATTTACAAACTATGGGAATATCGTCTTTACACTATTTTAAACATTATGGATCATCTATCCATTTTTCTCTTTTTGAGTATTGTTAATTAAAAATATTTTTTAATTATGTGGATAAACAGAAGTTATATTATCTGAAGTTTTGTGAAAGATGGAGGACTAAAAAATAAATAAGTGGACAACAGATTTTCTGCGATCAGGTGCCCGTTGCCCTTTGTCTGTAATTGATGGCGGCTTCTCTGCTCCTCAGACCTCTCCCTTCGCTCCGTCTATGTTTCATACATCTCCGTCTTCATTTACAAACCGGAGAAGGATCCCTTGCCGGCCGATTCTTTAGTGGTGCTGCGGCGGACTCAGCTGCGGCTTCCGGTGATTACGAAACCTCTATTGGTCAAAGTGCGACATCAAAACCTACCAAAGAAACAAATTTTTATCCGAGATTGGGTGACCCCGAATACCGGAAATGGAAAAACAAGGAAGCTGAAATACTTGAAGACGTTGAGCCCATTATTGAACTCACCAAAGATATTCTCCATTCCGAAAGGTGCCCTAATTTCGATCCTACATCGAAGCAGCCATTTTTTTCAATTTTTGTGCTGATAGTATTAAATAGTATAATTACACAAGGGAAATCAGTGCAGGTTGCATCAAATTTTGAAATTTTCTCTTATTTACCAGATATCTAGATGGAGAGCGTCTTACTACAGAAGATGAGAAAGCTGTTATAGATAAACTTCTTGCTTATCATCCTCATTCTGATGATAAAATTGGTAGCGGGCTTGACTACATCATGGTGAGATTCATATTTAACTGCTTAGCTCATTGATCCTTAATGCTCAAACTGTTGTTCGAAATGCTCTTTACCGATTGATGATCGCGTTCGATAAGAAAGCATGTGATATTTGTACTAAAAACTGATAATTTGGAACTTGTCAAGCTTATGTAAACTATGTTTAAATTATGTATCGGCTTTAGATTTAGCTAGTTTGTTAATGTTGTTTGTTACCATTATGAAGGTTGATAGGCATCCTCAGTTCAAATGCTCAAGGTGCCTATTTGTTGTAAGAACAGATGGTTTATGGATAGATTTCTCGTACCAGAAATGCTTACGAGCATATATTCGAAACAAGTATCCGTCTCATGCGGATCGGTTCATAAAAGAACATTTCAAACGAAGCTAAATTTCCAAGGTCAGAATGAAGATTTCATATGAAATGTCTCTGATTTCTTTTTTGTTAGTTTGCAGCTAATAGGATTTTGCCTTCTTTTGATTACTTGTGCTTGCTACAAGGAATTAATGAATGAATGAATTATAGTTGGTTTATTTGTTGATTATCGTTCCTAAGTATATCGCGTATAATTTAATTTTGGTTTTTATTTATGGTAACCGATCGGTTAAACCAGTTCGACCGATGTATCATGTCCAAAAGGGCATGCTCCCCTTCGGAACTACCGAGTATGTTTCTTTTTTATTATAATTGGGCCGCACATATATAAAATTGGGCCATGTAATAATTGTCGGGCCTAAATGATCAAACATAGGTATTGATATAACAGGCTTTNGTCTGTGTATACACAAGAAACAGTTTCTAATAGATTGAAATTTATTCCCTCTATTTCCTCTGCTCAACATGGTATCGGAGCGATCCTGAAACCACAATTCCGCCGATTAATCGTGATTCCTTTTAACAGAGAAGCATCATAAGCAGATTCATGGCCACAAACGATCCTTCGCTCAGTGTAGCTGTTGCTGATTCCTCAATTACTCGCTCATCCGGTTATGCGATTGATTCTCCCTATTATCTCCATCCGGCAGACCACTCTGGACTTATTATCGTTGCTCATCTACTCACCGGTAACAATTACGCTTCCTGGAGTGAATCTGTTAAACTAGCTCTTATCGGACGCTTCAAGCTAGGTTACATCAATGGAGAGGTAAATGCACCTGCTAATAACTCTACTGATTTTCCGCATTGGCATCGTATTGATTGCGTAGTGAAATCATGGATTTTAAATGTGATTTCTGCCTCAATTGCTGAATCTTTCATATATGTGGCTACTGCTCGAAAATTATGGCTTGAATTAGAAGAACGATTTGGTGAATCGAATGGTATTTTACTTTATCAAATGGAACGTGATGCTCGCACACTAAGTCAGGGGCAATTATCTGTTGTTGAATATTACAATAAGCTATCAGGTTTTTGGGAGGAAATCAACCGAATTTCACCTCTGCCAAGGTGCACTTGCACAGCCTTGAAAGAGGTGATAGCATACCAGACGAACGGTAGATTAATGCAGTTTCTTATGGGCCTTCGTGAAGAATTTACAGCCATCAGAAGTCAGATATTGATGATGGAATATTTGCCAAGTGTGAACAAAGCTTATGCAATGGTTATCCAGGCAGAAAGGGAGAAGTCTGTTACTGCAAATGCAAATATTATTATGGAAACAATTACGCCAATGGAAGCCTCTGCTATGGCAATCCGAACAAGAGCACAAAGCAGTAACAAACCGCATGAATCCAGATTCTTTACACCTGGACAAAAGGAGTTAGTAAACAAAGCCGATCGTTTTTGTACTCATTGTAAGAAATCTGGTCATCTCAAGGAGGAATGTTTCTTACTCACTGGAGTACCTGACTGGTATAAAGCTCTCCGAAACAACCAAGGAAAACATATGCCAAGACAATATGCACACTTGACAACCACCGATGATGGACCTTCATTTAACCAAACTGAGGATTCTGCTCCTCTGAATATCTCTCAGGAGCCTTCTATGATGGCTATTTTACAAGGAATTCAACAGCTACTTCAACGAAATAACACTACTCCACCCGATGGACATCAAGTGAACTTTGCTCATACCGATTTTGCAGGTACATCTGCCACTACAACTAACTTTTCTGTGATTTATGATTCTTGGATTGTGGACACAGGGGCATCTATCCATATTTGTAATTCCTCATCATCTTTTGAGAACCTCTACAACCTTACCTCTCCCATCCCTGTACAACTCCCAGATGGGAAAACCAGACCAGTTTACCAACATGGAACCATACTCTTGACACCCGAAATTAAGCTAACCAATGTCCTCTACCTCCCTGCTTTCAAATTCAATCTGATGTCAGTGAATCGGCTAGCAACCAATAACCATATCCACTTCACATTTAATGCTTTTCATTGTACATTTCAGGACCTGAGGACTAATCGGATCTTAGCCATTGCACCCGCAGTTGGAAATCTTTATATCTTTCAAGCCAATAAAGCTGATTCTGCTGCTAATCATCTTGCTGCCACAACCAAAACTGACCATTTTAATCCACGGTACACTTACTCTTTTGATCCAACTGCTTTAAATACAACTCATCAAGACTCTATACTTTGGCATTTACGCCTTGGACATACCTCTTCAAAAGTATTAAATGCATTATCATTTGCTACACCCAAATTCAATCCACAACCTTGTGATATATGTCATTTTGCTAGACAACAAAGATTACCCTTTTACTCTAGCTCTATCCATTCTTCATCAATTTTTGAACTTATCCACCTTGATATTTGGGGACCCTATAAAACACCCTCATTCCAAGGAGCTCATTACATCCTTACTTTAGTTGATGACTATAGTAGAGCTACTTGGACATTTTTAATGAAACAAAAATCACAAGCTTTGCACTTTATTCAACAATTCCTAAATATGATCTTTACCCAATTTAACACTCTTGTTAAATTCATCCGATCGGACAATGGGACTGAATTTCTAAGTTCTCAATGTCTCGATCTATTTCTTTCCCGTGGGATCATCCATCACCGCTCATGCCCACGAACTCCACAACAAAATGGAGTTGTCGAGCGTAAACACAAACATCTACTTGAAACCGCTAGAGCCATTTTATTCCAAGCCAAATTACCCATTCATTTTTGGGGGGAATCCATCCTTACAGCTACACACATTATTAATCGACTTCCCACTCCCCTTCTTAAATGGAAAACACCATTTTACAAGCTTTTCGGGCATGATCCAGATTATTCCAATCTCAAAGTTTTTGGCTCTCTTTGCTATGCAAAGGACAACATTCTTTCTCATGACAAATTTACTCCAAGGTCCCGAAAATGCATTTTTCTTGGCTATTGCACTAATCATAAGGGATATAAAGTCCTTGATATCACCAAAAATCAGCTATTTGTTTCCCGTGATGTGATTTTCTATGAAACTACATTCCCTTTTTCTTCCCCAAATATTAACCATTCTTTCACTTATACATCCACTTCACCCTCTGAAAATCCCTTATTCCCTACTCCACCTATGGAGGATTATCACCATATACATGATCATCCAGACCCAACATTATCTTCTTCATTACCCATTCCTTCCCAACCCTCTTCTCCTTCTTCATCACAAAATCCCCGCGAATTGCCCATTAATTTCCCTACCAACGGTCCTCTTGCTCCTCAGGTTCCTGATACCTCAACACCTCCACTACGTAGAAGCTCTCGCCCTACTCGTCCACCCACTTGGCTAAATGATTTTACCACTTTAATGACCACCAATACAACCATCCCACAACCCCCTAAATCCCATATCCAACCCCTGCCCCCTCTAAATTTGCCTACTATTTCATTTTCTCCATCTCACCTTGCTTCAATGGCCACTGTGGACACACACCATGAACCCAAAAATTACATGGAAGCTAGGAGTAGAACAGAATGGCAATCTGCAATGATGGAAGAACTTGATGCCTTGGAACAAAACCATACATGGCGTTTAGTTCAATTGCCCGCAAACAAGACCACCATTGGTTGCAAATGGGTTTTTCGGACTAAATTAAATTCCGATGGTTCGATTGCTCGGTACAAAGCTAGATTGGTGGCAAAAGGATTTCATCAAGTTGAAGGCATTGACTTCACAGACAATTTCTCACCGGTTGCCAAGGTCACCACCATCAGACTTCTCCTTGCCGTTGCAGCTTCTCGGAAATGGCACATTCATCAACTAGATATCAATAACGCATTCCTCCATGGATATCTTGATGAAGAAGTCTTCATGGACATCCCTTATGGATACATGAAGCATAAGCCCGGCGAGGTATGTCTCTTACAACGTTCCTTATATGGGTTAAAGCAGGCATCTAGGCAATGGAATCTGGAACTAACCAAACAACTCACATCTTTTGGTTTTCGGCAATCCGGACATGACCATTGTCTTTTTCTTTTTGAGGACTCTCAAGGGAATTTTCTTGCTCTCACGGTATATGTCGACGACATCTTAATCACCGGAAACTCCCTTGATAAAATAGCCACGGTGAAACAATATTTGCATACTTTGTTTACTATCAAGGATCTCGGACCTGCTAAATTTTTTTTGGGGCTGGAATTAGCACAATCCGATGACGGCTTATTCTTTAATCAACGGAAATATTCGATGGACATTATCCTTGATACAGGTCTTCTTGAGGCCAACAGCTCCTCTACTCCACTTCCACTAGATTTTCCAGCAGCTTCTGATGACGACTCTGAAATTCCTATGTCTGACCCCGAACAATACAGAAGACTCATCGGACGACTGCTATATTTGAACTTCACAAGGCCTGACTTGGCTCATGCTACACATGTATTAAGCCAATTTATGCACATGCCATCAGAATACCATTGGAAAGCAGCGTTACATACTGTTCGATATCCAAAAAGGAACTCCATCTAGGGGACTATTTTATCCAGCAAATGATATGATCTCTCTACATGGATTTAGTGATGCTGATTGGGCCACCTGCAAAGACACTCGAAGATCGGTAACAGGCTTTTGCATCTTTCTTGGAAGATCTCTCATATCTTGGAAAACAAAGAAACAAAATACCGTAGCACGTTCATCTACGGAGGCAGAATACCGAAGTCTCGCATCAACCGTATGTGAATTAAAATGGCTATCTTATTTGCTCATTGAATTACAGGCAGCACCAAACAAGGCCATTCCTCTCTATTGTGACAACAAGTCCTCCATTCAGATTGCATCTAATCCCGTTTTTCACGAAAGAACCAAGCACTTGGAGATTGATTGTCACATTGTTCGTGAAAACTGCAAAAATGGATTCATCGATCTTTTATACATTCCGACACGATCACAACTAGCTGACCTGTTTACGAAGCGCATCGGGGCAAATCATTTTCATGAACTCTGTTCCAAACTAGGCGTTTTGAACCTCGAAGAAGACACATCACATTACAGGGAGCATGTTGAAGATAAGTAATTTTATCTTTATTATTAATTAATTAAATTAGATAAGTCGGTTATGCATTTTATATATAAACAGTCTGTGTATACACAAGAAACAGTTTCTAATAGATTGAAATTTATTCCCTCTATTTCCTCTGCTCAACAAACTTTGTCAAACTCGTGTTCTTTGCACAGGGCGCCAAGAACAACTGTGAAGCAGTGAACATTTGGAGTGATGTTGCTCAGCAACATGTCATTTAAGAGCATCATTGCCTGATTAACTTGCTTTGTTTTGCAATATATGTTTAGCATGATTTGATAGGTAACTATATTAGGGGTAATCCCTGAGTTTACCATCATATCCTGCACCATCCGGGCTTTAAAAAATAGGCATAACTTTGCAAAACCATGTATTAAAGTATTGTATAAATAGACATCAGGCTGAAATCCCATCTTTAAAATTCTAAAAAATAACCGCATACCCATCTTCATGTTCCCAACTTTGCAGTAACGGTTTATTCGGTAAGTAAACATAAATACATCTGCTACAAAACCATATGACTCAATTTCAGTACACAAAANTTCCACCTTAGTTGGGATAGCTACGTCTAGCAGAGGCGGCGCGTGCTGCTCTGCCGTTGGTGATGGAGTTGGGCTTTCTAAGACTACTTTCAACGGAGAGGTTGAATCTGCGCCGGCCAACTTTTTTCTCTTCCAGAGTATGAATTCTTCTCTGAAAACAATGGCGAGTGGAGCAAAGAGGAGAATCAGCACAATACTGGCACAGCCTGCAGAAGCAGCTCCGGTAAAAACAAGTTCATTTTGTAAAATAATCAAAAGCATTAGAACGCCCGCCAGGCCAAGGGATACAAAAAGAAGATTGTAAAATACTTGGATTTCATTCTCCTGTCTAACGGGCTTCATCAAACGAACAGTTCGAAGAAAAAATAACGAAACAGCCGCCGGAAGCCAAGCTATAAGAAGAATCAAGGATGCTGAGTCATTTCCGTAAAACCCGCGGAAAATCTGGGTCATTATCGCGCCGCTCAGGCCGGTGAAACCCTTAAGAAGACCGATAACGATTCCTCTGCTCTCAGGAAAATTTTTGACGCAGGTAACCAGAGCGCCAGTGTTTGAAAATGTCTGGGAATTCGCACCGATGAAGATGTAAAGACACATCTGCCATAAGTAGGGTTTGCCCGTACGTCCGGCGACGGCAAGCCATATCAAGAAATAGCCTGCGAAATTCATTGTGAGTCCAATAAAAAGAACCACCCAGGGCGGAGTTACCTCGTTAATTACCCCTGAAAAAATTCCGATGTTCCCACCGAGATCCTTGAAGAAACCCACTAAATTCAAAGTTGTTTGGTCGTAGCCGAGCGCCGTCTTGATGTCATTGGAGTATATTCCAAATATGTATGAGGCCCCGGACATTGACATAATTAGAAGGCAACCGAAAACCATAAACCAACGGCATGTGAGTATCTGCAGGCAGAGGTTCCCACCGCTTCCGTGTCGCCGCCGCATCTCCGCCATTACCATGATCACTTCTTCTCCGTGAAAAAACAGAGCAACCGTTAAAGAAAAAATTACAAGAACGCCTACTGTTTCTTGAATATATATAGAAAATATAACTACTGAACTGTTTTATAAAAAGTAATTATTATTTTTCCATAAAATTTTCATACAAATCCCACGTGATTGCAGCACATGCTTCCATCCACGTCATTTTCTAAATTTAAATAATTTTTTGTGTATCTCCATAATCCCTTCTTAATTCTCTTCACGCTGGATAAGAATGCGATTTCTATGTAATTAACTTGTAAAACGTGGATTAGTAACAAGTAAAAGCATTCCTTAATAATCTGCACTATATAAATGGAAAATAATTAAGAAATCCACAATAATATTGGAAATTTGTGATTTTATAAACTGCCATTTCTTAGTGCAGTTAATTAGGTATTTCAAATAAACAAACGGTTAATAATCATTAATAGGGTGGACCGATAGTAACTCCTTACTCGAATTTATAAAAATCAATACATTAATTGCGTATAATTAAATTAACAAATCATATTAGATTTTTAATTATCCATCTTATTTTACCCTCCTTTCTACTTTGATTATCTCTAAAGATGGGCACCTAATCTGACGGATACTCATCTTATTTAAAAAAATTAATTAATTTATAAAATTTAATACATTCATTGTTTCATTGTGAAGATGTGGTTTTCTTTGACTTGAGAGAATTTTCTATCTCTCTAATATTATATCAATTATTATTATTTTTATATATTTTTTTATATTTTATAATGATTGAATAAATTTTATTATTTTTTAAACTATTTTATTTATTTAAATATTTTTGATATCAATGTTTATCTAGAATATAATTATTTTATTAATAATTAAATTAATCTATCCACAACAATATAAATTAACTAAAATTTAAAAATAAATCGATATCTAAAATAATATAAATAATTAAAAAAATTAAAATTATAAGTGGTCAGACATTGTTGTAGGGATGAAAGGAAAATTGTTATTTTTAAATATTTATATTAATATTAAAGAAATAGAAAAATAATATGTACTGAGAGAAAACTGATGTATATAGAAAGGAACAAATTTCCGCACGCCCATGGTTAGAGATAGTCTTAAGACATCCACAATGATGGATGGATGGACAGTCCAAGGTGTCAAATTCATACTACCATCTTAGGTTGTCCAATGGTGTGACGAGGAGAGAGAGGGGTTCATCTCACATTCACATTCTCATTTTTAATTTTTTTTAATTTTTAATTTTTCTATTTTTTTTAAAAAAATCAAATTGTATTAGATTTCAATGGCAAAATAAAGAGAAAAAAAATTGTATTATGTATCGAAATTTGATTTTGTATGTTTTATTTCTCCTTATTTTGGTATTTTAACGGTTATAAATAAAATTTTATCAATTTATAATGATTTGTTAATAATTTATTAAAATAACAAAAATATAGATGTTCCAATAAAGATGTAGTGATAAAAGGAAAATCGATTATTTAAATTATAAATTAATATTGATGAAAGAGAATGATGATATAAAGAAAGAGAAAAATTTGAGAAAAGATAATGATGACGTGGAAAAATAAAAAAATGACATAGGGAGAGAAACAATTATTCGACAAAGATTCCGGATGCACTATTTATGAAAAGATGAAACGTTTAGGATTGTTTGGGATATTCTGTTTTAAATTAAACTACAAGGGCCGGAATCCAGGCTATTGGGCCATTAATGAACTGACAAGCCTGCTAAACTAATTCAGTCGGCCCAAACATCCGTTGTGAGTATCTCTACTTACGGTTTACGACTCCCCCTTACCTCTACTTTCCACGATGAGGCGATTAAAGGAAGAGTTAGCGGCTGAAGATAAACTAATGGAAATTTGAAGTGATTTCTGCTAAAATATGCAGAAAGATTGTCCAGCGGTATGCAATTGTATGAACGCGCTCACCAAAGTACTGTTTTAAAGCACATATGGGTAGACTATTTTCAATTTAAAATCTTTTCATTATATAAAGTTTTTTTGTTGATGATGATTTGTATTTTTGCTATGGAAAAGCTTCACTGTACAATTCTTCAATTTATTTCTTCGTGGGGCATATATCATGTTTGTTAGGTTTTCTGTCATCGAAAGGTTGATTTTTGTGAGAACAAAAATTCATTAAGGTCCACTATCTACATTATTCCATCCACTTGAGTCTATATTATTCCATCCACTTGATGCATAAAAAAAAGATGGTACAGATGCCTGGATTTGTTTATTTGTACATTATCATAGTTCTTGTGTTTGGTTCATTTGTTTGTATTGTGTCAGTCTGTCTGTATCCTTGACGTGGATGAGAATAAAAGATGGCATTGAAACTTTCGAAGTAATGTAGATAGTTACTTTTATTACCTCAGTTGAAAATATCAATAGACATTGTGTTTTACTTCTTAATTAAATAACACAACTTGTTATTACTTCAGTGAATCTGGTGCAATACATTTTTTTGGCCTTCCTTTCTTCTGAGCTGTTGTGAATGACCAGTTGTCCTGTTTCACATTATCTTTTGAATTTTCTCTTTTTGCATTCCCTTTCTCAAAGGTAATGGCTTTTGATTTGATGCTCTGACATTTAACTGGTACATGCCAATGACAGGAAGATTGTTGGCTCAATTTTCCAAATGTGGTATCAATTGATTGTCAAATGAGCAATTTCAATTTTTCTTTGTATAGGTAAAGCAGGTACAAGTGAGTTGAGAGTTAAGGAACAATGTGACTGCTCTCACGGATGTCACTGCTTCTGTTGCTCCAACTCCAAAGCAACAAAGAACCATCTCGAGAATCATCTATGCATCTGAAACTTATTATATGAAAAGTAAAAGACAAGATTGTTGACTTAGCGCCAACCGCATTCTGGTGTCTGGGAATGATCCCTTTTGTAGTCCTTGCAATAATCATAAACCATATATTTGCTCTGCACCCACTCCATACCTAGCTGCTGTTGCCTCGTTAAGCCACCGGATGGGAACGGTGATGCCGATACAGGGTGACATGTTGCTGGTGCAAAGGCAGTGCATCCACTGGCTTTGAACTCGGTAAACTTCCCTACGAATGGTTCGTACCGATAATCAGCCTTGTATTTACCGTCATCGGTTGCCCAAGACGATGCATCCCATATTGATCCGTACACCCACATTGGCCTTAGTGGAAATGTTGAAGTACTCTTGTTTGGATACCTTCTTATTGGCACATCATCAACCAAGAATCTGAAAATATATACTTCAGCAACAAAAGGGACTGACTATAAATGAAGTTTCATTACTCATCATATAAGTTGTTATTACATGATCTCCCTCGGAGTCCACAAAACAGCGTAACGATGAAAGTCTTGTGTCGGATCAAACCATAGATGAAATTTCACTTCTCTCCCGATAATCCTTCCATCACCGCTGCCTCGTACATAAATATTCGTCTGAAGTGTATAAGGTTCATCAAATGTCTTACCGAGAAACTCGATGTCGACTTCATCGTGGAACCCCGGATGAGCTTGGTTGTTGGAGAGCTGTAAATTTCAACAACCAACCATATTAACTAACAATGTAAAGAAAAGGAGAATTAGTTATTTTAGTGTGATTAGATTACATAAAAAGCTGTAATGACACCAGCAGTATAACCCGGTTGTAGCTTAATGGATGCTCCAAAATAACCGGATCGAAATGGCTTTATAGACTTGAACCCGCTTCCTGAGTTCTGGTCGAGCCAGATGGTGATGCCATTATTGTCAGCTCGTTGATGAGCAGGACCCCAAAGGTTTGTATAACCACGATCAAAACTGAGAGACGGGAAATGGGTACTTGGGTAGAATCCCAGTTGCGGTGGCTGTTCCACGGCGGTGGTGGATCGGGAAAGAATAATGAAGATGAAAACAAGAGCAAGTTTAGAAGCCATGTACACGGGATGGGAATGAAATGAAGTATAAATAAAAAAAGACAAGATTCATCCATCGGTTACGTCGTCTGAATGCTTTAATTATAACAACAGTGGCTGGTCTGGTCTGGTTGGTTGGTTATGACTTACAAGAAGCAGAGCACCATGTCTAGATTCAAAGTTCTGGTCTATAAATAAAACGTACGGCTTTATTTGTGAAGGAATCCGGCACCAGCGGTAAGTGCACAGAGAGAATCCAAAGGTATTAATAACACACTTGAATTATTATGATTAATTCTTAACTATCAATGCCCAATCCTAATCTAATGAAATAAATTGAGTAGAGTGTGGAAACTGGAAAGCAATTACATTACACTTTCATCTCTTGAAAGCAACTTCTGTCTCTATATCTTCAAAGATAAGGCTCCCATCACTCATTCTCATATTGCTTGATATATATTGAATTATCACAATTTGAGAAATGAGATCTGGTTTGTATTTGTTTATAAGATATATTATATATAATTATAATTATAATTATAATTATAATTAATTTGTTTAAATCTTTTACAATATGATATATTTTCTATTATATACTATGTATGTCCATACTTCCCATGTAAATTGATATTAATTTTTTTGGTTGCTTTGTTATTCATTAGTATTAGTGGTAATAATGTTATGGTGGGATAAGTTGATATGACATGGTAATTTGGCATGGTCTTTGGTAATGACATTTATGGAGTCTATAAATATTGTTCAATGGATTAGACCACCACGACAATTTTGATAAGATGACCGTGACTTAATTAATTAATTATCGTTAATAGTTATTACAGTTGTGGTGATTCATGATTGCCATAGCCCACATAATTCATTTGGTGGATCTGCCCTGACGCTTGTTGGGCATGAGGGCCCATATTAGAGCCCATGGTTTTGTGAGATCCCACTCACGGGTCCAAAACACGCCGCCGGTGTGAGCAGATTCTGGCTGCCGCCCAGGTCGCCGATACGATGGGGCCACGCCTGCACAGGTCGTCTGGTTCACTCAATTGCTGTCTCGACTTGCAAGTTGCACCATCCACCAACGAATCAGATTGACTTGCAGTACAGGTCATTCCAAGTTAGTTTTTTGGCACAATATGGCTGATTTGTGATAAAATTGGTATCACAATTCAAATCCCTAGCATTTCCACATTTCTTTTTACACTCTGCTATTGCTATACTGACATGAAGGAGACTATGCAACTGCACCATTCATTATATGCAGATGAAACCAAACAGCATATAATGTCTTCTGTCTTGGGACCATTATCATGATACTCTCTTCCGTATGAACCTAAATATGTTTCCTCTGTATCCAATCCTTTCAACCAATAAGTTTCAATATTTCTGACTCTTGTCGTGTAGAACAATTCATTCATGTGTTTTGGGAAATAGAAACCAATGAAGTAGTCGAAACTTAAAGGGATGAAAGATCAGCAGGGGAACTAGGAGATAATGCATTAGTAGTTACATCTTAGTAACAAACAAAGTTTTGGAAATAATTTGAAGCTATAATCGCATGATGAGCCAATGAATATGAAGAAACATTTTGCAACACAGCCAAAATTCATGCTTTAAGTTAGCTTTCCTGTCTTTTTTCACCTGGATATATTGCATTTCTTGGAATTCTCAATCTCCCAGCTATGTTGTGAAGCAACTCTTTCATGTTGAGGCACATATTCCTGTATGTATGTTTAGATAAGCGATTGATTCCTTAAAAACTAACACCTTGTTTAATTTAGTTGGCTACCTCTAATTTGTTGACAAGTTCCTTGGCTGTGGGTGCTGATACGATGATATGACGAGCAGATGGGCTGATAAATTCTTCCTCTACAGCCTCATCCATGAATGAAAGCAGAGAGTTGTAGTATCCATCCACGTTCAGCAATCCCACCTGCATACACACTCAGCCGTTTCAACATTAGCAACTAAGAAACACCTCATATGGTACTTTCCATTTTATGTCTGAATTGTTTTATGACCAAGTGTTTGATGCGAATAGATACCGGCTTGTCATGAATGCCTAGTTGAGCCCATGTTATGACTTCAAGCAACTCCTCCAAAGTTCCATACCCACCTGCATATACAACAAACCTTCATGATCACAATTCTCTGAGTGACACTTTAAATTTTTGTTTTCTACTAGAAACTGACGTCCATGTTTCTTTGGAGTTTGACCTTTACGCCATATTATTCATTTTCTTTACAAAAGGGCCAACACGTTCAACTCATATTGCCAACCTTTATTGTTATTAATGATGTTTATTGCTTTTTAGGTGGCCCTCATGCACCCAAAATGTCTACCAAGATGTTTCAAGTACAAGGAAGTGGTGAACAAGATCATGTGCTAAAGTGGACTAAAAAAGAATTGGATAAGTGCCTGTTTGTTGTCCTAAAGAAAAAGATGACTCCTAGTTTAGAGTTCTTTTGGGAAGTCGGGTGTGAGTGGATTTCATTCATATTTAGCATATTTTCTGACTCAAGAGTTGAGAAATTGGATTTGGATTATAGAGTTATACAGACCTGGTAAGGCAATAAAGGCATCTGAATGCCGTGCCATTTCAGCTTTCCTTTGATGCATATCTGCTACTGCCTTCACTTCCCCTACTGTCTCTCCTGTTAACTGGAAAATACATTGAATGTCATGATGATTAAGATGCAGAATGTACATTTGGATGGAAAAACTGTAGATTTTTGCAGTGGAATCGAATTCTGGGCTGAAAAAGGACAAGGGAGAAAAATACAAATACAGATGATGCACATGCAGAGGGATAAAGAAATGGTCCGTCAGAGCAATTAACATTCATAGACTAAAGGTCAAGTTTGAATGGGATGTGTTTTTTCCGTGGAATGAAGTTTCAGAATCCCAGAAGAGTGAAATAGAACTTATGTTACCAAAACAGGAAGCATTTGTGATTTTTACAACACAAAGACAAGCAAACAGGCAGCAGTTGTTGGATTCCGACATACATACCTCTCGAGGCATTAGAGTCTTAGGAATCACCCTACGACAACAAGATGACAAAGTTGAGACAGTGGAGAAAACTAGCAAGTTCAGCAATGAAGGGTTTTGATTCATTCATTTGGTTAAAATGATGGCTCACCCGATAACATGGCGTCCACCATCATGAACAGCTTGAGAAACTAAACCCATTAGTCCTATACTTCCTCCTCCATACACCAAATCAACGCTCCTTGATACCTAGAGGTTGAAGAAAGTTTGAATGAAGTAACAGCAGGAAGGGGAAATGGCAGAAAGTAAAGAGAGAAGATGAAAGTACCAGAACTCTCCCAAGCTCAATGGCAGCTTCCTGATAGCTAGCTTTCTTCCCCTGGCTACTCCCACAGAAAACACAAATTCTCTTAAACCTTGATGATGCATTTACCTCACTCCCCATATCCATTCCTCACCCTACTTCTAGACTGTTTATGTAGACAGACAGAATGGTAAGAAAAAAACAGACCTCTATGTATATATAAATGATGGAACTGGAGTGTTACGATGATTGATTTGCATACGTGGTGTTAAAATAATTTGATTAACACATGGTACTAGTTTATGACATATTTCCACATGGCATGGAGAGAGTTGGTATGCATATACAAAGAAGAAGGATCCTATTTAACAAAAACAGAATGGATTTTGAGTGTGGAATTGTTGTCCCCAGTATGTTTGAGAAAGTAGTATATGTAAGATGAATTTTGGGGATTGTGTAGGTTTGGTGGAGGCAATAGCAGTCGTGATTATTGTGTGTTTGTCCCTGAATCATCATATGTGTTACGACACGAAATGATTGATGGCTTCGGTCTGTGTTGGCTACATCATGGATTCTACTTCTAAATAGTAAATACAATACACCACATCCAGTAAGTAATTAATCTTAACATTAGGGTGCCTCCCCACAACTACAAAACACTTCTTTCCAGAGACAAATTATGCATATTGAGAAGAAAATCAACAACAACGCCACCAGACACCTAACCCTACTTTAATTCAACATTAAACTAACAATTTAATCAACATACATATCTTCGTACCTCAACACAAAAATTTCAGCGACTGCTTCCGCCACGCCGTGCTTGCTTCTCCGTTCCATCGCGGGGCTTTCAAATCGAATACACCTCGAAAAATTGATTATAATTTATCTTCATGAAAGCTGCCTAAAACATTTAATTACTGCCGACCCTTTTAAATTAAGTAGTCGTTATAGAATAATTATTTAGTTAAGAGTATTGGAAAAGATGGCTGCATCTTCAGAGTTGCTATGCACCGGCTAATGACGTGGCAGCAAGCAACTTATCTCTCTCTCTTGTTATAGGTCACGTGTCAATTCATTAAATTTGAATCAAGACTTTTACATCCATATATGAAATTAAATTTCCATATTTCATATAGGCCCAGATAAAAATATAAAGTTAATACAATTTTCTTGTAATTTTTAATATATGGAAAATGACGTGGAGTAATATATTGGCAGGTGCCGAAGCCTGATTGGTTAGGAGGTGCACAGTCGTTGGCCGATCTATTTTCATAGGCGGGAAGCCTACGATACGATCCCGGCCCGGCGTTTATTATAAACTCCTCTTCTTCATCTTTCACTCACCATTCAGTCATCAAGATTATACACACACCATGGGAAATGATATTGAGGTTGGGATTGAAGCTTCCAAGGATTATCTGGATCCGCCACCGGTGCTGCTCATCGACTCAGAGGAGCTAGTGAGGTGGTCGTTGTACAGGGCGGTAATCGCTGAGTTCGTTGCTACTCTTTTGTTCTTGTACATCACTGTCTTGACCGTGATAGGATACAAAACTCAGAGTTCCACCGATGCCTGTGGCGGCGTTGGAATTCTCGGTATTGCTTGGGCTTTCGGTGGCATGATATTCGTCCTTGTTTACTGCACCGCCGGCATTTCTGGTTAGTACCATGAATCAATAACTATTCTTTTTCTCACTCAATCTTAAACTTGTTTGAAAATATTTATCAGGTGGGCACATAAATCCGGCGGTCACATTCGGTCTTTTCCTTGCTCGAAAGGTGTCTCTGGTTCGGGCTGTTTTGTACATAATTGCCCAGTGCTTGGGAGCTATCTGCGGCTGTGGTCTTGTGAAAGCGTATCAGGGAGCACATTACGACGAGTACGGCGGGGGTGCTAACGGACTCTCCGCCGACTATAGCATTGGCACCGGTTTGGGGGCGGAGATTATCGGAACCTTCGTACTTGTTTACACCGTGTTCTCTGCCACAGATCCCAAGAGAAACGCTAGAGACTCCCATGTTCCGGTAAGAAGATAGAGACAAAATAAAAGAATAAAATATTTTCAATTTTAACGCATCGTTTGTGGTTGCAGGTGCTGGCTCCACTTCCCATCGGATTCGCAGTTTTCATGGTTCACCTTGCCACAATTCCGGTAACCGGCACAGGGATAAATCCGGCAAGAAGCTTAGGAGCAGCCGTGATCTATGGCAAAGCCTGGCATGATCATGTAAGAAAAAAAACATAGAAATCAAGAGTGTTTTTTCCATTAAAAACTGAAAAAAGAGTTGACCTTTGCAGTGGATATTCTGGGTCGGACCATTGGTGGGAGCAGGTATTGCAATGTTGTTTTATCAGTACATATTGAGGGGGGGTGCAGTGAAAGCTCTGGGATCTCAAAGGAGCTCTACCTACCGAAACTAAATTAAAGCGACGGCTGAAGCTCCCGTTCGTCTCTCTGTTTTTTACTTTAAAAAAGTGTGCACTAATTTTGGTGCTTCATGAATATGTATAACAAATAAAGCATTTCAAAGATGCTGAGATTGCCCCACCGTTTCATTCCCAAACAAAAAAACAAAATTTCGATTATAGGCTGCACCTGCACTTCCCCCAATTTCGATTAACTGCAATACTTATAGAGAAGCGCATTTCTCCCTTTTCCTCGAGGGTCCTCTATAGTGAATCCAACAATGAAGAAAATGTAATCAATGACACTATCGAATTCTTTTTCATCCCAGTGCCATCGGTACAAGAAAACGATCAACTGATTTCTCAAGGCATCAACCCGCAGGCCCGGAGATGATAAAAAACACGGGGATTGACGATGAACGGTGGCGGTGTATTCTGACTGGGCTTTGGCATTTGGATTAAAAAGTGGGCTTAAGCCATTGGCCCAAACTCATTGAAACAAGCAAAAGAAGTAATATTGATTATAATAATTAAATTCAGTAATATTATAATTAATTTTGAATTAATCCAAATTGGACTTGGAGTTTGGTAGCCTATAAATATACACTTTTTTTTATTGAAAAATTTCATTTTAAACCTCTCACATATACTCTAAAATCAATATTCAAATAAATACAAATTAAGTCATCAATATTTTATATAGTATCAAGTTTACTACAAAATTACATAAATATCTTTCAACTCAAATAGTTATAATAACTATTGTTTATTATGTTTCATCAAACCACAATCTTTAAATTACCGAAAACTTTGGACTTTATATTTAAAATAATTTTTTAGGGAAACTAATGAAATTTTGAACTCAAGATTCAAAATACAACTTTATGTATTAAGCATTATCTTTATATCGATCGATATATTGATTGATCGGTACATCATATATCGGGTGATACTTGTATTTTATTTGGAAATACCTAGTATCAAGTTTTTGGATTGGAGCTGGATTTATATGGTTTGATCTTAAAAAAAGTAATAAATATTTTTTTTGAAAAAATAAATTAATATTAAAAAAATTGCATCGAATGATTTACCGGCCCAAATTCCAAATTTCTGACCGTTTTGAAAACATTGTTGTAAAATAAATGTTTATATATATTAATCATCTTATTCCATATGTACCAGTGTTTTAATCTCGCGAAATTTTGTCCGAGATGTCCGAAATTTTGTTTCTACCGGTGTTCATCGAAGTTTTGGTTAACCGATATATCGACGGTATACCGGTGTACCAGTCAAAACCGGTACAAGACCGATAATCCGGTATTCAAACATTGCTACGTAGGATATACATCATCATATCTGATGGTTTTGGATTTTATCCAATGTTATTTAATTTAATAAAAATTATTTTTAAAAAATAATAATTAATCTATTCTAATATAAAGGTTTAAAGGTTGGTATTGAAACACACTCCTTAATACATAAATTTATAAACTGGGAAGGAAAGTAAGCTGTATTACAAAATCTCTTCTTCCTAGGGCTTCTCCGAATGAAAATGCAAATCTTTGTAAAAACCCTAACGGGCAAGACAATTACTCTGGAAGTGGAAACTCCCGACACCGTGGACAATGTGAAGGCGAAGATCCAGGAAAAAGAAGGAATTCCGACGGATCAACAGCGGCTCATCTTCTCTGGAAAACAGCTGGAAGACGGGAGGAAGCTGGGCGATTACAACATTCAGAAGGAATCAACCCTCCACCTTGTCCTCCGTCTCCGGGGCGGCGGTACGAGTTGGCGAATTCCCTTCGTTGCTAATCATTTGATTAAGAAAATCAAGGAGCTTAAAGCGAACGGGAGGAAGGAATTGATCAAGACATGGTCTAGGGGTTCGACTATCATTCCCGATATGGTTGGATTTCAAATTGCTGTCCATGATGGAAGAAAGCATGTGCCTTTTCGTATAATCGAGAATATGGTGGGGCATAAATTGGGCGAACTTAAACCCCGGCGTACGAAGAGGAAGGAAATCCACGCACGCAGTAAGACTGCAAAGAGCCCGAAGAAGAAGTAATCTTTAGAATGTGTGATTGAGAAGGTACTCGAGTTATCCAACATGATTCAAAGTCTCTCTGTTTCTTCAACAATCAGATCCATTTATTGGGTGAATTCACTTATATACACTAGATGCTTGTTGAATTTCACTAGAACAAAATAATTCTGTGATAAAGGCGATGTGTTTTAGCAGATTTTTCAAGCGCTAGAGCAGTCTATGTTGAATTTCTTTTGAGTTCAAAGCTTTGCCATTTCTCTCTATAACTTCATGAGTGCGCCAGGACTCTAATAAAATACTCCTAATTAGAGGGTATGTTCATGGGACAATGTTGAGGGTAATGTGATAGTTTTTGGTTTATTTAAGAATGTGAGCCAGGAGCCTTTTACGTTGGTCTTGAGGCAATTGCTATAAATGAAGGGATGTATGGAATATGGATTCGTGTTTTGTATTGTGTGGGGTTAATTAAAGATCACCAGTAATCCAAATAAATGACCTAAAAAATCCCTATTTGTTAAATTAATAGAGTTGGATTTAGGGAATGAGGCCATACAATTTGATATTTCAACACCATTCTGATGCAAATTCTTTGCTGATTACCTTTCTCTCTGACAAGTTTCTCTTTGTTTTGCCTTCACATTGAATCATGGGGTATGTTTTCGTTTTATTACATTTTCCTCATGAATTTGTGAATAGTTTTTCGATCGATTATTTTGTTTTAGGAAATTAATGTTAATGGTTCAGTATTTGGAGATGTGCAAAGGTTTCCGAATCTTTGTCTTTGGATTGTTGTACTTTCAAAGAATTGTAAGCTGTTACAGGAGAGAAGAGAAGTTGGTTAGAATGTGTAATTTCATATATCATAAATGAATGTACATGTGGTCCTTATATAGATAAACCATAATTTAGTAACTTCTACATTCTCTACATCCCCCACAAGGTGTGGCTTCATCAAGATTGATGAAACATAGCTTGGCCAAGAGTGCGTTGAATTATTGTTCACCGATGCGTTTGGTAAAAATATCAACTAGCTGGTGATTTGTGTAAACATGGAGTAAGTCCACAAAACCATCTCTGTAATTATCTCGAACTAAATGACAATCGATCGTTAAATGCTTGATTCTCTCATGAAGAACTAGATTTGAGGCGATGAGCAAGGCAGATTTGTTGTCACATAATAATGGGATCGGGCATGTTACGAGTACCTGAAGATCATTTAGTAGATAAGATAACCATTTCAATTCGTATACGGTGGAGGCCAAGCTTTGATATTCTGCTTATGTGGACGAGCGTGATACAACGGTCTGCTTCTTGGTCTTCCATGAAATCAATGAATTTCCGATGAATGTGCAATAACCAGTGACTGATCTCCGAGTAAGTTGACAAGCGGCTCATCCGCATCGCAATATGCAAGAAGAGCAAGAGAATTGTCTGAAGTGTAATAGAGACCCCTAGATAGACAACCCTTAAGGTAGCATACAATATGAAGACCAACATCAATATGACATTTTCGTAGCTCCTGCATGAATTGATTGAGGACATGAGTGGCATAGGTAAGGTCTGGACGTGTGAAGTTGAGATAAAGCAATCGTCCTATTAAACGTCGATAAGGACCTGGATTATCAAGCAAAGGTGAGGAATTGTCGTTGATGGAAGGGAAATTGGAAGGTAAAGGAACAAGTGTTGGTTTGGCTGTGGTTAACCCCAAATTGGAGATGATATCAAGTGCATATTTTCATTGATTGAAGAAGAGACCTTCTAGGGAATGTGCCAGTTCCAATCCGAGAAAGAACTTGGCTTGTCCAAGATCTTTGATGGTAAATAACTTATGAAGGTAAGCTTTTACCTTATTGATCAGAGACATGCTGGAGCCGCAAAGGAGAATATCGTCCACATAAACAACGAGCGTCAGAAATTCCGAGGGTTCATTATGGAATATGAACAAGCAGTATCGTGCCCAGATTGTTGAAATCCAAAATGGAGCAATTGTCTGGTGAGTTCGGAGTTCCACTGTCGGGAGGCCTACTTAAGACCATATATTGAGCGTTGTAGCAGACAAACTTCTTCCGGACCAGCCTTGGTATCACCTCCAGGAGGGTGCATATAAACTGTCTCATCCAAATAGCCGTGGAGAAAGGCATTATTAATGTTCAACTGATGAATGAACCATTTCCGACTTGCTGCAAGTGCGAGCACCAATCGAACAGTCGTGACCTTGGCAACAAGAGAAAAGCTCTCGGTAAAATCAATTCCTTCAATTTGAAGAAAACCTTTCGAGACCAAGCGAGCTTTATAGCGGGCAATTGTTCCATCGGAATTCAATTTCGTTTTGAACACCCATTTGAATTCAATGGGTTTGTGTCCAAGGGGCAATGAAACCAATTTCCAAGTACTATTTTTCTCGAGGGCGTCAAGTTTATCGTTCATAGTATTTATGCAGTCTTTTTGTGTACTGCCTTCCAAGTAAGTCCTCGGTTCCTGAATTGTATTTACAGATGCTAGGAAAACCAATTGTGGGCTGCAAAAGTGTGAGGAAGAAAAGAATGAGAAACGGTGAGGATAAATTAAATCAAAGGAAGGATGATGTGATGAAATTTGCGAGAGTGGCAAAATCAAAGTGCCATAAAAGGGAACGAGATGTCCAAGTGCTCTGACGTAAAGGAGGAGCGGTATCAGATGGTGGAGGTTCAGTAGGAGATTAAATGGAATGATCACAATGGTGTGGGGAGACACTTTCAAAGATTTTTGGGAGAGTTTCAAGGAGTTTTTGGAGTTCAAATGATGGATGTTTAGGGGAACATTGTGTGTCTGAGATGATATCAGGGTGGTCTGGAAAAAAGAGGAGTGTGTTTAGTGAGGTTGTTCGAAGTCGTAGGTGGATTGGTGGCAAAAGGAAGAATTTGCTCATAAAAGATAACGTCTCGGTAGGCAAAAATGGTGTTATTGGAAAGGTTGAAAAGTTTATATGCCTTCTTGTTGTTATAGTTTCTAAGAAGAACACATTTGGTAGCACGTGGGGAGAATTTATCTTGATTGAGATTGGTTTGTTTGGCGTAGCATAGAGAGCCAAAGACACGAATAGATGACACTTAGATGAGCTCCGATACCATGTAAACGGTTATAGAGGAAAAGAGAAATCGGTTACAGGAAAAAGGAAAAAGGAAAAATTAGAATCTATAATTTCATGTACATGTGGTTTTATATAGACGAACTATAATTCAATAATTTCTACATTCTCTACAAGCGTCACCTCAATTTTTCCACTGAATTTTTGTATTCATTGTTGTTTCAGAATCAAGGAATTTTCTTATGTTCGCTAGCCATCGTGTTTTTTTTCTGTGGATGTTTCATGAAAATGTTTGAATATTTTGTGAAATATTCAAACTGCTATTTAAAAATATTACAGAAAGAATCGTCGTATGGGATTGGGAGCTGGGCGCAAGCTCAAATGTCAATTATGTCGTCCTCACTCCTCACTGCCCCACTTTTCTAGAGTCGTGAATGAGGGCATCACGTTTTTTCCCTTAAAAAATGGTAGCCGCCCACGAACATTTTATTTCAAGACTTTTGCGCCCCACAATCAAAACTATTGTGCCCGTGCCAATGTCTCTATCGGCTTCATACAGTGTCGTCGCCAGAGTCTCGGAATTCAGGAACAAGGTTCGTTGTTCTTTCGTATATTCATTCACGCGCGCGATGCACAAGGCTGAAATGGGTGCCTTGACCCTGTTGTTATAGGAGACAGAGATATATCCAGATGTCTTTAAATTGAAGTTTGATAATGTAAAGCTTTTGCTTTATTTAAATAAATATTTAGAGGGAAGTTTGAAGGTTCGTGACTCTTACGAAAGTAAAATGGGTGATGTTGATTATGTAGTCGAATTTATTCAGGTACTTCTGCGTCCAAATCGTATCAGGGTGTTTGCCGAACTTCCGGTCTCAAAAGATGTTGATAGTTACATTCCTGCAGCTCCGATATTTCTGCCTGAAGGACCATGGCATCAGGTCCGTAATTCA
This sequence comes from Utricularia reniformis, assembly GCA_009725065.1. Lineage (NCBI taxonomy): Eukaryota > Viridiplantae > Streptophyta > Magnoliopsida > Lamiales > Lentibulariaceae > Utricularia > Utricularia reniformis. The sequence continues at coordinate 35,990 of RWGZ01001602.1, forward strand.
ACATCTGCTTTGATTTTACCCTTTTTTCTGTGGTTACTCTCCATGTGATTACATATACATTTTACCAGAGAAGTTTCACAATGTGTTTCAAAGCATACCTGATTAGCTCACTTTTTAAAGTTCATTGCTTTTCGTTGATAAATAAGCTTCTCTACTTTTTATGATCCAATTTTGGGTCAAGGTATGTTTAAGTTCCTCCCTAATTTGATGATTGGTCATCAATAATCCAATGTGAATTAGCACTTAATGTGTTGAATATTTCTCGAGCATACTTTTTATTATCTAATTTTGGGTTTAGACTTAATTCTAGATTGCATCGGGAGTTACAGCTGCGAAGGGTTTCAAAGCTGCGGGGATGTATGGTGGGTTACGTGCTGTAGGCGAAAAGCCTGATCTTGCACTTGTCACTTGTGATGTCGATGCAGTATCTGCGGGTTTGTCTTACCTGTTCGTTAACTAATGTAGATTGATGTTTTTCGTTTCTAACCATTATATTTCTTTTCAGGCACTTTTACAAACAATATAGTTGCAGCTGCACCTGTTTTATATTGTAAACAAGCAATGGAAAAATCCGAAACTGTAATCTGCTGCCTTTTTAAATATTTAGAAGAGATCTCAAGGAGTCCCAATTGATATATTTCTTGTTAAAATTTCAGGCCCGTGCAGTTTTGATAAATGCTGGTCAGGCTAATGCAGCCACGGTAGCATTCAAAATTTTATTGTGCTATGTCTTTCGTATTGTTGTTTTGATCCTCATAACATAGTCTTCATCTCTGAAATTATGTAAAAGCAAAAACTTTGTTATGCATTTAAGATCCTTTAAATTTGTTTTTGGCAGGGTGATGCTGGTTATCAAGATGTTTTGGATTGTTCTCATGCCCTTGCTCAGGTTTTAATTTTAATTGCTTTTAAAAGTGCATGGCACAGTTTTATTTCCATCATTTAAATGAATGCAGATTCTCCAACATAAGCCAGAGCAAGTTTTGATTGAATCCACGGGTGTGATTGGAAAACGCATCAAGAAGGTGACCTGGTTGGTTACCTTATCTTAGTTTGTCATTGCTGATGTCATGGAATGCTGTTATCTTTTACATACAGGATGCACTTCTGAAATCTCTTCCCGATTTAATAAATCTTCTATCACCAAGCATACATGGGTATGCGTTTTCCTAAACAAATAATTTTAAACGTTAAGTGTTCCATTTTATATACACTATTTGATTGATATTGATAATTTCTGAATTTAGGGCAAACTCAGCTGCGATAGCAATAACAACCACTGATCTTGTAAGCAAAAGTGTTGCCATTGAATGCGAGGTGCAGAATTGTTTTGTTCATATAGATTTGGGTAAAATCTTCCATTTTTTGGTTTGGACTTAATCAATAGGTGTCTTGTGGACAGATTGGAGGGAGACTAGTTAGGATTGGTGGTATGGCAAAGGGTTCTGGCATGATACATCCAAACATGGCTACGATGCTTGGGGTAGGCCCCTCATAATCTTTGATTTGTTTCTTCCATATTTCATAATTTTATATTTTTATAGATTATAACAACGGATGCTCGGGTGACTAGTGATGTATGGAGAAAAATGGTACGAGTTGCTGTCAACCGAAGTTTTAATCAAATTACTGTAAGTGCAATGTTCCTCACTTGTTGTTACCTTATGAGTGAGATCTACTTGATTTGTAAAGAACATTTTCTTTTGAATCAGTGCCTTGTGTTGCATAGGAATTCATAATTTCCATGTTTATCGAACAATCATGTCCCAAACCCTTGGATGGTGTGGGTTGTATAATAATTGAGCCTCTGTTTGGCAGGTGGATGGAGATACTAGTACTAATGATTGTGTGATTGCTTTGGCAAGTGGTCTGTCAGGAGGAAAAATGATCTCTTGTTTGGTCGATGCGGATTCAGACAAACTTCAAGCATGCCTTGATGCTGTAAGTTAGGGAATTTGCTATGTCTGTGTTAAAGAGAGATTTATCATATTGTTAACTAGGTAATGCAAGGACTTGCAAAATCAATAGCTTGGGATGGTGAAGGAGCAACGTGCTTGATTGAGGTGAGGTATCAGCAATCATGTGTTATAGATTAAGAAAATAATGAGGGATATTGCAGGTGAATGTAACTGGAGCAGGCAGTGAAGCAGAGGCAGCAAAAGTTGCTCGATCAGTGGCTTCTTCCTCATTAACCAAGGTGTGAGTGTGACAAGAACATATTAGTTTGAAGGCATGATAAGTAATATGTTGTTGTTGTTGGTAGGCTGCAGTATATGGAAGGGATCCTAATTGGGGACGTATAGCTTGTGCAGCAGGTTATGCAGGTGTTGACTTCCATCCAAATAAACTTAAGATATCACTTGGCGATATTTTGTTGATGGAGAATGGTCAGCCACTGCCATTTGACCGGTACCACAAGTGATTTGTATGATATGTTTTCTTTTATTAAGGGGATGGGATTATGAGTAGATGGTATAATGTTGCAGGACATATGCGAGTGAGTATCTAAGAAGAAAGGGAGAGGAACATGGGACAGTTGTGATTGAAATATCTATAGGTGACTGGACGACTCACTAATCATATTCATTTTGATCGTCATGTTGATAATATGTTTATTTTGCAGGTGATGGTCCCGGTAGCGGACAAGCATGGGGATGCGACCTTAGTTACGATTATGTCAAGATAAATGCCGAGTACACAACATGAAAATCTATCGTTTTATCACTTGGTCGTCCATATTTATATTGTGTTTTGCTTTCACCCATCTAAGACATCTTTATTGGTGGATAAGTTAATTAGTAGAGGATATTGAGAAAACCATCTCAACAGGGCAAAACTGAGTCCCAGAAATGACACGCTGCCCTTGGCCTTCCCCGTTGAAGGGTTTAGTAATATATATTTAAACTTTAATATATTTTCATAACTTTTAGTATATTTTTAATTTTTTCAAAAAACCGATCCACACAGAAAACGGATTAACCGAAATTTGTTTAATTTTTTTTGTCAATGAAAGATTTAAACGAAAATCATTTAACTGAACAGATAAATATAAATCGGTAAACGAATAGTTTTCTAACTTCAGAAAAATGTATGGAAAACAAAGGGTAATTTTGTTATTTTAAGCTGGTATTGAAGTGGGCTTTCTTATTTGAGCCTATACAAATTGAAAGAACATAGGCCCATTCTATGTTCCTTATATATAAAAGCCTTATTCTCAAAAATATTCTGTACATTGATTAGGGTTTGTACTCGAAATTGGCCGTGATCCTCCCCTCAGACCAATTCTCGTCCTGTTTCCTTCACATTGAATCATGGGGTACGTTTTCGTTTTATTACATTTTTCCTGAGGAATTTCTTAATAGTTTTTGGATAGATTATGATGTTTTTTGAAAATTAGTGTTACAGGTTTGGTATTTGCAGATGTGCCAAGCTTTACGAATCTTTGATTTTAGATTGTTTAGCTTGTTGTATTTTCAAAGCCTCACCTGAATTTTTCCTACTGAATTCATGTATTCTGTGTTGTTTCAGCATGAAGGAATATTCCTATGTTTGCTAGCTATCGTGGTTTTTTCTGTGGCTGTTTCATGTAAATGTTTGAACCATTTGTGATATATTAACATTTGTATTTTTCAAAAAAATTGCAGGAAGACTCGTGGTATGGGAGCTGGGCGGAAGCTGAAATCCCATCGAAGGAGACAACGTTGGGCAGACAAGGCATACAAAAAATCTCACCTTGGAAACGAATGGAAGAAACCTTTTGCTGGGTCATCTCACGCCAAGGGCATTGTTCTTGAAAAGATGTGAGACCTGTTGATAGTATCAGTATCTTAATTGTGGGTTGTTTTTTAACTTGTTTGATGGTATCGCAGAGGTATTGAGGCTAAGCAGCCCAACTCTGCCATCCGTAAATGTGCTCGAGTGCAGCTCATCAAGAATGGCAAGAAGATTGCCGCTTTTGTCCCCAATGATGGTTGCCTAAACTATATTGAAGAGAATGTTAGTCTCTATCAGATTTGATGCATTTTTATACGTTGATTATCATATTAACATGAGGAGTGTGGCAGGATGAGGTGCTGATTGCTGGATTTGGGCGTAAGGGTCATGCGGTAGGAGATATTCCCGGAGTTCGATTCAAGGTGGTGAAGGTATCTGGAGTTTCACTCTTAGCACTCTTCAAGGAAAAGAAGGAGAAGCCTAGATCTTAGACCCATCAACATTTTACTTTCTTTATATGTATTTTAAATTTGTTTGCATGCACTTGTGTTTTGAACTGGGTTTTTTCTCCTCACACCAAATCCGGCATCTTTAATTGTCTGTTTACATGGAAATAGATAAGATCGAAACTATGTGGTTGCGACGTTATGGCCTGGGTAATTGTTAAATATTCATTTTGGATTACTGTACCATCAGAAGCATGGATTCAAGATACATAATTAATTTAATTTCAGTAATCATTTAATTAATTAAATGATTGGATTTCTAATTGACTTAGTTGTCTGTAAATGTGCTATGTCCCTCTTATATTTTTGTTTTTAGATTCAATTTATTATTTATGTTATGATAATTTTATATGTTTCATATTCTTTGCTATTTTTCTAAGTATTATAGTAATGAATTCTTTAATTTAATTTGTTTCTTGAATTATCTCAAAAAATGGATTGAATAGACAATAAAATTTGTTTGAATATAGTGTAGGATTATATATCAATTAAACAATGGACATGTTTGGAACAACGCTGTCCATTATTTTTAATTGTACAACTTAAAAAGTGTATAACATATAAATTGTTATATATATTTTTATAATTTGAATATGTAATTAAAATAATTTAAGAAGTTATTAATAAAAAATATAACATTTAAATTATAATTTATCAAAAGTAAAATTGACATTATGGTGATAGTTGGGTTAAACTAACTATGAATTGATCGTTATTTTATACATTCTTACGAACGTATTTATTCTTAATGTTTAGTTAATTTAGAATAAAACGACAATGACCGGGTGCACCATGTTTCCCAACCATACCAATAACCGATATCTTACCACGTTATCAATTTCAAACAGTCATACAATTGTAAATCAGTGTGTTTTGGTTATCAAAAAATGATCTAGAAAACAAATATTCAACACGACTTTATAGTAAAAACCAGAAAAAACAAACTTTGGTGCAGAGTTCAAAAACCAGAAACACGTTGGTGCAAAGTTCAACATAACAGGTGCAACGAAAAGATGTTCAATAAAACTACTGTGATACGCCGAGCCACTTGGAGAAATTGTCAAACTCGGTGTAGTCACTATCTGAGATCATTGTCTTGTACCATGACTTTCCAGCAGATTTTATGGCTGCGGCTTCCTCCTGCACCAAAATCCATATACAAAATATCAACATTTTCTGGCTTCCAATAACAGCTTTGCAAATAGTGTAAACTTGCTATATTCATGTACATAACCAACAAATTCAAATGCGTATGTATTTGAATCAGCTGTACCTTGCTTAACGGCTTTCTCTTCTTGTCAAGTTTTTCCTTCTTAGCTTTGACCCTTTGCGCCTCAGCCAATAGTGCCACTCTCTTAGCAGTTTGAGCATACGGGTTCAGCTTCAACATCACATTCAGGTTCTTAAGTGGATTCTTTTTCAATGGAGCTCTCTTGCTATTCTTCTTCATCGGCTTAACCACCGACTGAATCTCATCAGAGTTTATAATTCTAGCCAAATCAGCATTCACCATCTTATTCCTAGGAAGCACATAACCCTTCTTTTTCAATGAAGTTTTGTCAAAAGTTCCATATATTTCATCCAACTTCTCAAATGCCGATTTTGTCCATACAATGAACCTTCCAAGATGCCCACCAGGAGCGAGCTTTAAGAGATTGAGGCGAGATACATGAGCAATGTCCACGCCAGGTAAGTTTCGGAAAGCCTTGACCAGTTTGGCTCCCTCAGTTCCATAAACAATAAGAGGTCCTTTCCTTGAAATATAACGACGATTACGCATTTTACCTTTTCCTGGACGGATTCCTACGCTATCTTTTGCCTTTTCAGCATCTGGGAATGCTCCAATCTGCTTGAGTGTCTTCAGAGCAGCACTTGTTTTCTCAAGTGCCTCGGCTGTATCAGAAACAACCAATGGTATTTCAGGAACTTCTTCAATTTTATGACCACGTGCAAGAACTAATGAAGGGACTGCAGAAGCAGCGATCGCTGAAACAACGGCATGTCGTTTCTGAGTAACATTAACCCTCCTATGCCACCGACGCCAGATCTTAGTAGGGGCAAACATTCTACCACCGCGGCACATATTGCCAAAGGCTCCTTGTCCAGCGCGGTGAGTTCCACCCCCTGGAACACGGGGAATCCTAGACACTGCACGTCCCGTACCCCAAGATTCGGCAGATGTCTGGTGTCCAGCGCGCTTCGATACGGCATAAGGCTGCCGTGAATTTTTAGAGATCTGGTCGTGAACAAACGTCACAATATCTGGACGGATTGCAGCCTTCATAACATCAGGAAGAGGAACAGAGTTTACCGCTGCCCCTCCATCGGTGGCCATGTCATTCTCCAATGTTTGTACAGTTACAAGGGGTCGTGCGGCGGCCATTGATGCGGAGAGCAAGGGTTTTAACAGAAGCCACTGAAAATATATAGTTTTCAAATTCGGGCTAAATCACAAAAATGCCCACTTAAATTTGGATATTTGAGGCCACAAGAATTAGGCCACAATTGATATTATGGGTGGCTTCTATCGGGCCTTATGATTGCCGGGCCATGGTAGATAATCACAAGGCCCAAAATTAAAACATATATCATTAAAAGATTAGAGATTGGACAATTCGGTTAACAAATACTACAAGCAGCAATATTCCAACGACGGCCATTGTTGAAAAACGCGTTAAGCTTATTCGCTCGTACCTCGATTGATCCTTCTGGAAGCAAACTCAAAGAAGAAAGTTAAGGTATCTCGGATCCATCTTGGAGCATCGCTGCGGATTCATTGATCTTTTTTCAGTTAGTCGTGGCTTTGGGGGCCTAGGGTTCATTGCCTGATCATGTTGTTCTACTTACTTTTTCTTGCGTTATTTCCTGGTGAGTTTTAACTTTGTTACTGTTTTTTCTGAATTCATATGTTTGGTGCGATAATTTAGTTGAATTGATTCTTTTGTGGTATGCGGTGTGTTTTCACTTATGAATTTGGATATTGATTATAGTTGACGCTGAATCTGCTTCTTTTTATAAGAAAATATTTGTTTGATGTTTTTCTCTAGCATTATTATCCGGGGCGGTGGTTACTCTTGATTCCATTGTGATATTCAGAACTCATGAGTGGATACCGTCTAAACCAAAGGTTTACTTCCAGTGCAAAGGGGAGAATGAAACAGTTCTACCAGATGTACAAGAAAAAAACATTGTTTATGTGTTTAAAGGTGAAGAGTCTTGGCAGGTAATGAGATGTAAATTTATGCAAATCTCTTGTTATTTTAGTGAGAGGTTTAAAATCCATTTTTGGGAGAAAATTTGTCTGTATAGAATTGATTTTTTAGTCAGAATTGAAATATATTGTTATGATGTTGTTAACAAGTATATACAGCCTCTAACAGAAATCCATGACATCAAGTGCAAGCGTTGTGGGTTGTATGAGAAGGATATGTTGCTTTCTGATGATGTATTTGATGAGTGGGAATTGTGCGCATCTGATTTCACAAGTCCTGATGCCAAATATATTCATTTTAAGGAAAAAGAGGTGAACGCCACATTTGTATGCCCGGAATGCATTTCTCTGTGGACTGGTTAGTAGAAATATTTTTTAAAAAATTGACATATAAACAAATGATTAACTGTGTATTCTGACACCCTGCAGCTGCGAGTCATTCTTCCGAACCAAGGAGCTCAAGTAAGAGGGAATTAGTGGTGATTGTAGTTTTTAGTGTTTTGGCTTCATGCTTCTTTGTCGTTGGCTTGGTGACTGCATATAAATATTGGATGAAACGAAAGAGGCAACAAGAACAGGCTAGGTTCCTCAAACTGTTTGAAGAAGGTGATGACATTGAGGATGAATTGGGTATTGGACCGCTAAACCATATGGTTTGATTATGACATGTTGATTTCAATGGATTCCTAGTTAGCGTAAGGTTTTGGGATTTCATGTGTTTCCACTTATTCATCTTGTAATATTATTACAAAACATGTATCATAATGCACATAATATTACGATGGAGAAACAAGTCACCAAAGGAAGCTGTGATCGGCCAAAATGCAATTGTCTCTTGAAAGCTAAATACAAACTAGTCATTTTTTAGTTGCAATTCAAGTTAAATTTCCAATATTTAGCAGCCGCAGGTCTAAATCCTTCCACACTCCGAAATGGGGACCCTATCTCTCCTAATCCTCTCTGCGGTTTCAATTTTCCTCCTCTTGCTCGGATATTCTGCTGCCCAAACAACTTCACGGCCAAGAGCTGTTCGTCTCCCTTTGAAAAAAGATGCAGCAACTCAACAATATCTCACCCGCCTCAACCAGAGAACGCCTCTTGTGCCTCTCATCCTCGCCGTCGATCTGGGCGGTCAGTACATGTGGGTCAACTGCGAGGGCGCCTACGTCTCCTCATCCTACAGGCCCATTCACTGTGACTCATGTCCACTTGGCCGATCCAATTCCTGTGGGCAGTGCGATGGCCCTCCACGCCCCGGCTGCAATAACAATACGTGTGGTGCCTTCCCAGAAAATCCCTTTATTGGACTTGCCACCATCGGTGAGATTGCGGCAGACGTCATCTCTGTTGTTTCCAATCCTCGCTCCACAGCTGTTGTGCCACAATTTGTGTTCGTCTGCGGTCGGAGGATTCTTCTCCGCGGCCTCCCCAATGGTGCCAGTGGCGTGGCCGGGCTAGGCCGCACGAGAATTGCCCTCCCCCTTCAATTCGCTTCGTCATTCGAGTTCTCGCCGAGATTCGCCCTGTGTCTCCCGTCATCCACGTCTGCTGAAGGTGTCATATTCTTCGGAAATGGGGAGTATAATCTGCTACCTAACATACGAGTGTCTCAGTTTCTCACGTATACTCCACTATACATCAACCCCGTCAGTACAGCGGGAACTTACTTTACAGGGGAGAGATCCGTAGAATACTTCATCGGCGTAAAATCCATTACAATCGGTGAGCACCCACTCCGAATAAACAATACTCTGCTGACTATCCACAGAAACGGATACGGGGGAACAAAGATCAGCACGGTGAATGATTATACTCAGTTGGAGACCTCGATTTACTTAGCATTCACCTCAGGTTTCACTAGAGAGGCACAAGCTAGGAACATCAGCCGGGTTGTTCCCGGTGTTGCCCCTTTTGAATTCTGCTACAGTAGGAGGAACGTGTTGAGCACTCGAGTTGGACCATCGGTTCCGAACATCAATCTAGGTCTGGATGGTGAAAATGCACCTGTTTGGACGATAACAGGGTCGAATTCAATGGTAGTGGTGAATGATGAAGTTTTGTGCCTAGGGTTCATGGACGGAGGAGAAAATCCGAGGACTTCGATTGTAATTGGAGGATTTCAAATAGAGGATAACCTGCTGCAGTTTAACTTGAGGAGGTCAACTTTAGGTTTCAGCTCTACGTTGCTTGGGCGTAGAACGACATGCTCCAACTCAGTGTAATTCACCTCATCTGTTGCTGTTGAATAAAGAAATGGGGTTTTTTGCAAGATTACACCCAAATCAACCAATCTTTTAGCGTAAGCCTTAAACAGAATACATGGGTGGCTAGATAGATGCTCTAATATAAGGAGGGTAAGTTGAGGCTTATGCTTTTTGGAGCGTTAAGTAAAAGATTAGAAGAAGTTGAGTTAGTGAGAAGATGGTTAGTGCTGGATGAAGGTCTTAACTGAAGCCAAGTGAGGTCTGTATCAAAACTCTCGTGATTCAGAGCATTATATTACAAAATTTCCCTATTATGATCCTGAACTTGGAGAACAAAGCCAAATAGCGAGCATTTTTTTGGTCTCAAACATGTGAAGACTTTTTTCTTTACTTAAAACCTTTGAATGGAGTCCAGGCCAAGAGCGAAGAGCTGCTACAATGTGCACACAATGCAAAATAACTGGACTGAAAGGTGTTGTTCGTTACTAGATTTCTATTTTGATACAATTGAACTTTAATTGGTTCGCTCTCAGAATAGTATACTATACTAGAAGACAAAAAGAGATGGTTTCTATTGTGATCATGAACTGGGAATCCGATGAAAAGGTAAAAAAACACGATAGAGTTCATAGCAACAAGTTTATCCTTTGGTGTCATCAAGTCACGATAAGTGACTTCAATTCCAATTTGTTATTTGTTATTTGTTACTTGTTACTTGTTACTTACATACATTAGGTGGGGAATGAGGATTACTTTACATGTCAGAAGAGTTATTGCATCCACATTGTGGTCCTTTTACTCTGCTTCTACTGCACATTTATTGTTGCTGTTTCTGTAAAAAGATGTTTCCCACTGTAATTGCCAATTGCAATGCTCATCATTCTTTAAAGTTTGAAACTCTCTTGTATTTGAGACTCTTGTATCCCTATTATACTCCAAAAGAAGAGTTCACAACGTCAATCTAGGTACGCAAATATATTATTACATTACAACTAAGACTTAGACAACATAATATAATGACGATGAGCTGAATAACTGTCAAAAGTAGGAAAGAAGATGCTAATTACTTGCCTTTTTTCCATAAGCTTTCTTTATGGGGGCTGTAGTTGATTTTAGGAATGGGCTTTCAAGGGAAAACTTTTTTAGTACCAGTGTTGTTTAGGATACTCATATTTTTAAAATTATCATTACTTTTTTATTTATTTTTCTTTAGTCATTTACTCGATTTTTTTTGTGAATATAATACATATTCATTGTTATTCTGATACCTAAAAATTATTTTTTATTATGAATCCCATCTCTTGAGCTCAAACCAAAGAAATCTAAAAACCTACCTAAGAATTACAAGGCCATGGTATGAGAACCGTTAATTGTTCAAGATGGGTAGCTGTGTTGTTTTTTAATAATATTTTATTTACATATGGATTTGACACCCGAGCATCAACGGAGATTTATGTCTGGCAATTGATAAATTGGGATTAGAAAAATATATGCCTTCAAGAATTTTAGAATTTATAGGAATATAATGTCTTACTCCTCATAACCCAGTTAAGCATCTCCAAGTACATTTCTTCATATTTGGATTTTTTTATGTAGATTTAGGGATGGTTTCTAAAAAATTGTCGTCTTGCATAAATACTACTCCATCCAAAAACTTCTACATGCTAGAGAGCTACAGCGAGCTGGAACCAGAAACTACTACTGCGGCAATCGAACAAGTTCTTGGATTGCGTCGGCAACAAAGAAGTTTCCAACGCCACGTATTTTAAACATCTACATGTATGGGTCATCCATCTCTGCCAAGCTTTCTACCGATTTCAACATAGATAACGTCATGCTTTCTGCCAATTTTTCAAATTTCGTTTCCAAAAGACAACATACCAAAGAAAAAGTGAGAGATCTAATAATTTAAAAATAAAAATGATGTCATATCAACGTCATTCACTACTATATTTACAAATTTAAACATCTAAGTATTATTATTAAAGTATTGTTATTTAAATTTTTTATAAATCTGACACAGTTATCTTTAGTAAAAAACTCATAGATGCTATGCAGGTCATGGAGAGACGTAGAAAATGCAAAATTACTAAATGTACAAGAAAAAGTATTATTCGGCATACTTCGTTCTCTTATAAATCATTATTCTTTAATTTTATAAATAATTTTCATCTCATCCCTACAATAATGTCCGAACAATTATAATTTTTAAATTCATTTTTTTACATATCAAATACATTATAATCATAATATTATCGATAAAAATCATTATATAAATATTTATATTTTATAATTATTTAAAATTAATTTTTAAAATAAAATTGAGGAAAGAGAATGTCTAGGCCCGAACACTCTCTATCCTCACCAATTTTTAAAAACGACTAGGACGGTCAACGATAATTATAGCCTAAGTCCTCGAAGAAGGTAAATGATATTTCATTTGACTGGAATTGTATTTGTCAAAGTAAAGTAATTGTTGTTGGATATAAAACTGAAGGATTAAGAAAGCTTGAGGCGTGTACGAATTACATTGTCTTAGAGATTATTTCAAGATTATCCTTGTAATCTCCCAAAGTTCAACAAGTTCTTCAACGAAAAGTTGGTACAGGAAAATCGAAGATATGAAGTGTTATTTATAGAAAAATCGGATTGGATGAATAGACACAACTCTTCATCCAAAAGTCATGACCTTTCATTTAAGAGTCATGTCTTTTAATCAAAAGGTGTGACTCTTCGAATATTATTAAATAAGATTAATGATAAATATATAACAATCCCCCTCACATTAAAATCTTATCTAATAACTGCACTTAACTCAATCGAGATAGTAATGCATAGGTCAATGTGTTCTTTCGAATTATGAACCATGACTTTAGATGTACGCGGCATGTAACACTAGAAACATAGTGAAATAAATTTCTAAGAACCAAGAATCATATGTGTTATAGAGGTCACGCAATCACATTACTTCCTCAATCTTCAATTTTCAAAGCCGTTGTGCGCCTCTTTAGGTCATGCGCAACCTTGTAAGAATTCATGAAAGCTCTAGAAAATTTTGCCTAATTTTCATAGAAGCAACCTCACTTCACTTTCATATAGGTAAACTAAATCAATCATCTCAGTCATAACTGCTAGTTCATTACGAGTATAACTCATCCCTACAATTTTATTGAGCATCAATTACAACATATATATGATATATATATATAGAGAAAATGCTCCAGTATTAATGTGTGTTTTGTTTTAACCCATATGAACTTGATTCATGGGATTTCCAATCACATAGGTTGGGTTTCCACACACACTAATAGTCTAACGACAACAATCTCATACCCATTGTTTTTTCTATTAGTTGCATCCCTAATGGCTTTGTCAGGGGATCGGCCAAATTCAACTATGACCTCACAAAATTAATGGAAACAATTCCATTTTTCAATATTTGTTTAATGACATTATGTCTCAAACGTATATGTCTATTTTTCCCATTGTATATCTTATTCTTTGTAATTGCAATTGCCGCTTGATTATCACAGTGTATTGATATAGAGGTGATAAGTCTCTCATCAATAATCACATCAATTAAGAAATTCTTAAGCCATTCAGCTTCTACACATGTAAGTTCTAAAGCAATGAACTCAGAATTCATTGTTGAACATGCTATTAGAATTTGCTTAGTGTACCTCCAAGCCACAGCTCCTCCTCCCATTGTAAACACATATCCACTTGTGGACTTGATATCAATTGAATCAGAGATCCAATTGGCATCGGTAAAGCCTTCTAGTATCCCTGGAAATCCTTTATAGAAAATTCCATTATTCATTGTACCTTTAATATAGCTCAATAACCTCACCAATGCTTTCCAATGCATATCACTTGGATTTTTAGTATATCTTCCAAGTCTCGAAACCACATATGCGAAGTTTGGCCTTGTGAAGTTTGCTAAGTGTAACAAACTTCCAATTATTTGTGCATAGATGGTTTGAGCTAAAGGTTCTCCACGATTCTTTACAAGACTCATTGAGTCATAAGGAGTATTAGTTGGTTTTATATCATACTATTTAAATATTCTCAAGATTTTCTCGGTATAATGATCTTGAATCAACATAATCCCATCATTTTTCTTTAGAATTTTCACATCAAGTATTACTTGTGCCTCACCCAAGTCTTTCATATCAAATTTATTTGACAGAAATTCATTGGTAGCACAAATATCACACAATGGCCACCTTCTCTTTTAAGATAGACGCATTTATCTACAATAGAAGAAGTGAAACCTTCATTCACTAATGTAAAATCAAGTTTTTCATGCCATTGTTCTGGTGTTTGCTTTAATCTATAGATTGATTTTTTCAATCTATAAATTTTATTCTTTTTTCCATCTATTATGAAACCATCAGGCTGCCGCATATAAATTTCTTCTTCTAAATCTCCATTTAGAAATGCAGTTTCAACATCTATTTGATGTATAATTAATTTATAGGTGGCTACCATAGCAATCAATATTCTAATTGATGCTATTCTCGTAACGGGAGAAAATGTATCAAAGTAATCTAGATTCTTCTTTTGGGTGAATCCTCTCTACTAATCTCGATTTATATTTATCAACACTTCCATCAGATATATATTTCTTTTTGAATATTCACTTGCTACTTATTGGCTTTGATCCTGGTGGTAAATCCACTAGATCCCGAGTGCTGTTACTCGAGATAGAATCTATCTCGGACTGAATGCTAGCTTTCCATTTTGCAGAGTCTCGTGAAGATATAGCTTCATGATATGTTTTTGGTTCATCATCTACCAAATACATATAATAATCTCCTCCAAGAGTATTTGGAATTCTTCTCCCCTTCCCTATCCGTTCACATGGGGTAGAGTTCGGAGACTCAGGCTCATCGATTTCGTTTCCCATGCCCACTTTCATTGGAAACTTTGACTCAAAGAACCCTGCATTCATTAATTCAATTATGTTATTTTCAGCCACTTCATCACTTTTTAATACTAAAAATCGGTAGACAGCTGAATTTTATGCATATCCAATAAACATGCAATCACATGTTCTTGGACCAATTTTTCTTATCTTTGGCTTGGTTAACAAGACATTTGCTAAACACCCCCACACTTTGAAATATTTCACACTTGGTGCATAGCCTTTCCATATCTCATATGTAGTCTTACCGATCTTCTTGTGAGGAATCCTATTTTGCAAAAAGCATGTCATAAGGATTGTTTTCCCCCACAAGATCTCATGAGTATTTGCCATTATCATCATGACATTCATCATTTCTTTGAGAGTTCGATTTTTCCTCTCAGCTACTCCATTTGACTCAGGTGAGTATGGTGGAGTTTTCTCATGAATAATACAATGATTTTCACAAAAATCTTTTAGTGCAATATATTCACCACCTCTGTCGGTTTTAAACCGTTTAATCTTTTTACCTATTTGATTTTCCACTTCATTTTTATAAATGATAAATTTATCATAGACATCGCTTTTATTTCTAAGGAGATAAATCTTTGTAAATCTAGAATAATCATCAATAAATATAATATAATATTTATTGCATCCTCTAGATTCGTAAAATTTCATATCACATATGTCGTTATGAACCAATTCAAGAGATTGTGTTCTCTTAATACTGTGACATGTTTTTTTGATTAATTTGGATTCTACACAAATTTCACATTTGTTTGTGTCTTCTACCAAATAGTCTTTGATAATTCCCAATTTAATCATTTTCTTCATATAGTCTTTATTTACGTGTCCTAATCTTGAATGCCAAATATTAAAAGAATCAAACAAATAAACAGAAGAAATATTCTTATTCATTGGTTCAACATTGAGTACAAATAAACCATTGGCACGATACCATTTTCCAATGAACACATTGTTCTTAGTGACTACAAACTTCCCACTCTCAAATGATATTTTTATCCCAGTATTGTCCAACAAGGAAACCGAAATCAAGTTTGCCCTAATATTATGAACATGAACATCTTTTAGAGAGATAGTTTTTCCCGATATAAGTCGGAGGTTCACTCTTCCTTTGCCAACCACCGGAGCGGTGCTCGAATGTCCCAATAGAACCTCGTTTCCTTGTACACTTTCATAGTCGATGAATATATCTTTGTTAGAACAAACATACTTTGTAGCCCCAAAGTCTACAAGTCATCCATTTTGTTCAATGTAAAAGATGTGATTTACTTCGGAAATCATAGCCACTATCACATCATCATCATCTCCTTGAACAGGATTAACCTTGTTTGTAGGAGGCTTTCTCTCATGTTCAATCGTGGCACTCTTTCGGCATTGAGCAGCATGATGTCCCTGCTTTCCACATACAAAACAATGTCCATTTTTATTCTTAAAGTTAGAAGATCTCACATTGAGTGTTTTGTCGCCTTTCAAGAAAGATAACACCCTATTTGGAAATTTGGATCTCTGACTCTTTTCCTCCACAAGATTTGCATTTGTTTGAAAGTCTTTGCCCAACACCCGAACATGATTGTGATGCTTGTTTTCTATGATGATGTGTTTCATGACCTCAGATAAATCCATCTTATTATTTTTGTGTTTGAGTTGTTGTTTGTAGTTATTCCATGAAGAAGGTAGTTTCTCTATGAGCAACTCAGCGACAAACTCCTCGAGTAATTTGATGTTCTCAATTTTGAGCCCTTCTAAAAGTTGGAGATATTCATTGATTTGTTCGTGAACATCTTTGTCTTCGACCATTTCCCATCGATAAAAGCCGGAACAAGCAAATTTTTGTTTCACTGTGTCTTCGGCTATATACTTTTCCATCATCAATTCCCAAATTGTCTTTGAATCTGTATAGCTAACATAAAGATCAAAATAGAGAGTTAGCAAGGGTGGAAATAATTGTATTTCTACAAATTTTATTTGCTTGCTCCCACTGCATGATATTTATCTCATCCGTAAACGGTGTAGTCAAAACCCAAGCCATACCATGCATATGGAGAAGTGAGTAAACTCTTTCTTTCCATCTTTTGTAGTTTGTTTCATTGAACTCTTCGATTCTTGAAGTATCCGGATATTTTATCATGGCCGATGATGGATCAAAGTTTGGTACCGGTGTAGGAGGAACAAAGGATGATGGATTTGAGAGAGTTTGAATTGAAGTTTCTTCCATTGGGTTATCAAGATCATTATTGAGATAATCTAAATCGTCGAAAGCTTCATCATTTTTCATAATCTCTAAGAATGTTGGATATAAAACAGAAGGATTAAGAAAGATTGAGGCATGTACGAATTACATTGCCCTTAGAGATTATTTCAAGATTATCTTTGTAATCTATCAAGGTTCAACAAGCTTTTCAACGAAAAGTTGGTGCAGGAAAATCGAAGATATCAATTGCTATTTATAGAAAAATCGGATTGAATAAATAGATACGACTCTTCATCCAAAAGTTAAGACCTTTCATCTAAGAGTTATGTCTTTTAATAAAAAGACGTGATTCTTCGAATATTATTAAATAAGATATATAACAATCGTTTTACCAGTTTTTAGAATTGGGAGATAGAAATATTAAATGCTGTAAAGTATGAGAGTTTGGTCCCTAAACTAAAGTAATACCTTTTGTTTTACTTGAACATTTTTTATGACTTGGAACCATTCCGGTCCAGATGCTCACTCTCTCTCTCTCGCTGTAAGCTCATCCAAAACAAGAAACATCGTCTCGTTCATATGGCACTGAATGTTGAATGTGGTGATGGAGAATGCTACATAGAGATGGAGTTGGGTTCTCCTTGTAGCAGTAGCAGAGAATTTGAGTTTAAAATGAGCTTCACTTGCGAAACCACCACTGTCCCAGCAGATGAGCTTTTCTACAAGGGGAAACTCCTCTCTCCAACTGCCGATATATATAGCTTCTCAATGCCACTGAAAATTTGTTCCCTGTCTCCTCCATCAGAATCTTCTAGGGTGGTGGATGAGATGAAGCCAGATGAATATTTTGAATTAAGCAGCTTCATCAACAATCGGAAGAAGCCATGGTCCAAGAAGCTCAACCTGATTAAGAAGATGAAAGCCTCTAGACCTTATTTGAAATCGTGGTTCACCAGGTCTGGTTCTTCTCATTTGGACACGGAAGAGGGTTTGTCGACTAAGTACACAAAGAAAAAGAGATTTGGGANCATGATTTGAATTTCGATTTGAATGAGCATTCAGGTTCGAATGTCAATCAAAAAAGAAAATTTTTCAATTACATTTCAAAATTAAAAAATTAAATTTTTTAATTTTTTATTTATTACAAAAATCAATTATATTCAAATTTACAAATCAGATTAAAATTTTCCTATTTTATATTCACAATCTTACTCAAGAATTACTAAAATAATTATTATAATAATTATTTTCATTAATTGAAATTTAAATAAAATTAAACTGAGGCCGGTTTCATGGAAATCTGAAACCGGCCTCAGTTTCCTATACTTACTGAGACCGGTTTCATGGTAACCTGAAACCGGTCTCAGTTGCCCTTTGCTTATTGAGGCCGGTTTCATGTAAACGTTGAAACCGGCCTCACATTAATTACTTTTAATTCAAATTACGTAATTCAGGTCATTCCCGTCCGTCTAAATTACCTTACCGGCGATAAGTTTCAGGCTTCTTCTCCGCCCATCGCTGCCGTCACTGAAAAATTCCCGCAATTCTCCCTTTAATTCCTCCGCCACATTTTCCACAGTCGCTACTCCTTTGGGTAAGTGTCGTTTGTGCATTTTTTTGAATTACGATTTGAAATTGAAAGAAGCTGCAGGCAGGTTCTCATTTACTGTGTTATTTTCGTTTGAAATACTGTATTTTGGTATAAAAATCGGCTTCGGACAGCATTTGTAATGGGCGTTCAAGATTGCTTCGGTAAAATTTGGTTACGAAAATACAGTTTAAAAATTACAGTTTAAAAATCGGTGTTTTTAGACAGTTTAAAAATTACAGTTTAAAAATCGGCTTCGGACTGTATTTTGTTAATTACAGTTTTTTTAGACACATTTTTTCAATTTATGTTGATTAATACGAAAATTGTTTGTTAAAATTGTCATTAATTTCGAAACAATTTTGAATGTATTCTGTTTTTCATAATTGAAATATAGTTTAAGAATTTTGTTACATAATTGAAATATAGTTTATCACAATATTTGTATTAATTAATTTTATTATGTTTTCACGTAAATGGCAACGTATTTAGATCAGCTACGTACCAAATACAGTATTCCCGATGAATGTTATATTTAGAATTGAATTATATTCCCAAATACAGACAAGATCACTCGAACAAATGTAAGACATAAACTTTGAAGTATGTTTTTGTTATTAAACTTTGGAGCTACGTACCATCACACTATATTTCAATTATGAAAAACAGAATACATTCAAAATTGTTTCGAAATTAATGACAATTTTAACAAACAATTTTCGTATTAATCAACATAAATTGAAAAAATGTGTCTAAAAAAACTGTAATTAACAAAATACAGTCCGAAGCGATTTTTAAACTGTCTAAAAACACCGATTTTTAAACTGTAATTTTTAAACTGTATTTTCTTAACCAAATTTTACCGAAGCAATCTTGAACGCCCATTACAAATGCTGTCCGAAGCCGATTTTTATACCAAAATACAGTATTTCAAACGAAAATAACACAGTAAATGAGAACCTGCCTGCAGCTTCTTTCAATTTCAAATCGTAATTCAAAAAAATGCACAAACGACACTTACCCAAAGGAGTAGCGACTGTGGAAAATGTGGCGGAGGAATTAAAGGGAGAATTGCGGGAATTTTTCAGTGACGGCAGCGATGGGCGGAGAAGAAGCCTGAAACTTATCGCCGGTAAGGTAATTTAGACGGACGGGAATGACCTGAATTACGTAATTTGAATTAAAAGTAATTAATGTGAGGCCGGTTTCAACGTTTACATGAAACCGGCCTCAATAAGCAAAGGGCAACTGAGACCGGTTTCAGGTTACCATGAAACCGGTCTCAGTAAGTATAGGAAACTGAGGCCGGTTTCAGATTTCCATGAAACCGGCCTCAGTTTAATTTTATTTAAATTTCAATTAATGAAAATAATTATTATAATAATTATTTTAGTAATTCTTGAGTAAGATTGTGAATATAAAATAGGAAAATTTTAATCTGATTTGTAAAATTGAAATATAATTGATTTTTGTAATAAATAAAAAATTAAAAAATTTAATTTTTTAATTTTGAAATGTAATTGAAAAATTTTCTTTTTTGATTGACATTCGAACCTGAATGCTCATTCAAATCGAAATTCAAATCATGAGTTTTTATTTTACGAGCTGAAACATGAATTTAAGTTTTTTCAAAATTTGAGTGTAATCGAATTTTAAAAATAATGTTTTTTATAGCCAACATTCGAACCTGAATGCTAATTCAAATCATGAGTTTTTATTTTACGAGCTGAACCACGAATTTAATTGTTCTGAAAATTTGAGTGTATTCGGGGTTTAAAAACATTGTTTTTAATTAACAATAATTGAAAAATAGTTAATTGATTTTATAAAGTAATAAAAGTTATCGATTTTCAAAATACTGTTTTTTCAATTAATTTGATTTTAAGTAATCAAACTAATTCGATTTTATATAGTTAATCGAATATAAAATAAATTGAAATTTCGAATATAAAATAAATTGTCATCATGTCAGATGTCAGTGTCATATTTGTTAAAAATTTCGGTGTCAGTGGTTTTTTTAAAAAAGCGAGAAAATCAGTGATTTTTTAAAAATTGTTGACATCTGACAGTGTCATGCCAACGAAAAACGCCCAGTGCCATGGCCCTCCACTCTTTTCAGAGAGATAGTTTTTCCCAATGTAAATTGGAGTTTCGCTCTTCTTTTACCAATCATCGGAACGGCGTTCGAATCTTTCAATAGAACTTGATTTTCTTGTACACTTTTATAATAGATGAATATATCTTTATTAGAACAAACATGCTTTGTAACTCTAGAGTCTACAAACCATCTATTTTATTTTATGTAAAAGAAGTGATTTATTTCGAAAATCATAACCACTATCACATCATAATCATCCATTTGAACAAGATTAATTTTATTTGTAGGAGGCTTTCTCTCATGTTCAATTGTGGCACTCTTTCGACATTGAGCAGCATGATGTATCTGCTTTCCACATACAAAACAATGTCCATTTTTCTTCTTAAAGTTAGAAGATAGCACATTGAGTGTTTTGTCGCCTTTCGAGAAAGATAATACCCTATTTGGAAATTTGGATCTCTGACTCTTTTCCTCCACAAGATTTGTCTTTGTTTGAAAGTCTTTGCCCAACACCCGAACATGATTGTGATGCTTGTTTTCTATAATGATGTGTTTCATAATAAACCTATCTTATTATTTTTGTGTTTGAGTTGTTGTTTGTAATTATTCCATAAAGAAGGTAGTTTCTCTATGAGCAACTCATTGACAAACTCCTCGGGTAATTTGATGTTCTCAATTTTGAGTCCTTCTAAAAGTTGGAGATATTCATTGATTTGTTCGTGAACATCTTTGTCTTCGACCATTTCCCATCGATAAAAGTCGGAACAAGCAAATTTTTGTTTCACTGTGTCTTCGGCTGTATACTTTTCCATCATCGATTTCCAAATTGTCTTTGAATCTGTATAGTTAACATAAAGATCAAAATAGAGAGTTAGCAAGGGTGGAAATAATTGTATTTCTACAAATTTTATTTGTTTGCTCCCATTGTATGATATTTATCTCATCCGTAAGCGGTGTAGTCAAAACCCAAACCATGCCATGCATATGGAGAAGTGAGTAAACTCTCTCTTTCCATCTTTTGTAGTTTGTTCCATTGAACTCTTCGATTCTTGAAGTATCCGGATATTTTATCATGGCCGATGATGGATCAAAGTTTGGTACCGGTGTAGGAGGAACAAAGGATGATGGATTTGAGAGAGTTTGAATTGAAGTTTCTTCCATTGGGTTATCAAGATCATTATTGAGATAATCTAAATCGTCGAAAGCTTCATCATTTTTCATAATCTCTAAGAATGTTGGATATAAAACAGAAGGATTAAGAAAGATTGAGGCATGTACGAATTACATTGTCCTTAGAGATTATTTCAATATTATCTTTGTAATCTCTCAAGGTTCAACAAGCTTTTCAACGAAAAGTTGGTGCAGGAAAATCGAAGATATCAATTGCAATTTATAGAAAAATCGGATTGAATGAATAGATACGACTCTTCATTCAAAAGTTACGACCTTTCATTTAAGAGTTATGTCTTTTAATAAAAAGACGTGACTCTTCGAATATTATTAAATAAGATATATAACAATCGTTTTACCAGTTTTTAGAATTGGGAGATAGAAATATTAAATGCTGTAAAGTATGAGAGTTTGGTCCCTAAACTAAAGTAATACCTTTTGTTTTACTTGAACATTTTTTATGACTTGGAACCATTCCGGTCCAGATGCTCACTCTCTCTCTCTCGCTGTAAGCTCATCCAAAACAAGAAACATCGTCTCGTTCATATGGCACTGAATGTTGAATGTGGTGATGGAGAATGCTACATAGAGATGGAGTTGGGTTCTCCTTGTAGCAGTAGCAGAGAATTTGAGTTTAAAATGAGCTTCACTTGCGAAACCACCACTGTCCCAGCAGATGAGCTTTTCTGCAAGGGGAAACTCCTCTCTCCAACTGCCGATATATATAGCTTCTCAATGCCACTGAAAATTTGTTCCCTGTCTCCTCCATCAGAATCTTCTAGGGTGGTGGATGAGATGAAGCCAGATGAATATTTTGAATTAAGCAGCTTCATCAACAATCGGAAGAAGCCATGGTCCAAGAAGCTCAACCTGATTAAGAAGATGAAAGCCTCTAGACCTTATTTGAAATCGTGGTTCACCAGGTCTGGTTCTTCTCATTTGGACACGGAAGAGGGTTTGTCGACTAAGTACACAAAGAAAAAGAGATTTGGGAATGTCTATTGTCCAGCTATGCCTTCCATAATCAAAGATGACAAAAACAACCACCTGAAATCCTTCTCTGCGCCCAACAAATGCTTGTCAACATCTTCATCAAATTCTTCCATCAATTCAAATGCGGCTCATGAGATCCTAAGCGAGATTGAAAACTCCATTGAAGCAGCCATTGCTCATTGTCGAAGGAATCGACATGTTGTTGATCCCAAGCCCAGTTCATAGTAAAATAAAGCATTCTGAAGGATGATTGATAATGCAATTCTTGGTTGTATCTGTTGGAAGCTAAGCAAGATAATGAGCCAATGGAACAGGGAAGTGTCTAACCAGGTGCACAGAGTCAAGAGCTGATCTTGGACAGAGCACAGAATTAGGAGTTGAGAAGTTGTATAGAATAGAAACAGAACCAGAAACAGAGCTTCAAGATATTAAAGAAGAGATGTTTTATCTTTATGTTTATCTTTATGTTTATCTTTATGATCTTGCAACAAGCAATGAATGCAAAGCTTTGAGCAAGTCTTGATCTGTGTTCTTGAGTTCAAGAGAGAAATGAATCGAAAAACAAGATGACATTCAAATTAAAGTCTAAGGTACTTAAACAGCACAACATACGAAAATTAACATCAAAGTGGAAGATTTCTTAATCAATGCACTTGGATCAATGCTCTTGCATATGCAAAGATTAAAATCATACATCGGAATTCTTCAACACAAAAACAACAACTTGTGCAGGATCTTTCTTCTTAGCATTGAAGCATGACAGCCAACATAAGCTTAACTGTCATGATCCGTATTGGATAGTGAATCTTCAATAGTATCCTTGAAGTGTTATTAGTTCATATATTACTCGAAATTATGTTAAGAAGAAAAGCAAGAGCAGGTTTTAATGAAACTGAAACTGAAACAAGGAATGACAATAAAGGAGACAACTTTTTTTGCCAAAATTGAAATCTAGATTTTGATACATATGAAATAGCAAAAGAAAATCAAATTTCAATTATGCGTGTTAGTTATATCAATGAATTATTGTATCTATGTGTAAAGGAATAGGAAGAAAATGTCAACAAAGCAACCAACCATCGTCACAGTAGTAGAGTAGAAGAGGTATGAGGACATTGTTATTCATGACAAAGTGGTGTCGTTGTTCACATTTTCTGCATTATACACAATATTCAGGTTTCATAATATTTAACGCATGGGTTTTGAAATTTTCTGCATAATACACAAGTTGATCTCGATGGTCAATGCCCAGGACAATAGATTTTCAAAATTTACTCACCCAAACAAAACATTGTAATTTTCTAATATTCCATTCTTCTGTTTCCTAAGAGTTTCCGTTTCCTTATTGGAGATCAAAATAATTTTTCATTACACGAGGACTTGGAATGAATATGTCAACCGTTGGATTCTTTCACAATCCACAGTCATGATCCGTGCGCTTGATATTTGACCAATCCATCCCTAGCCCTAGGAGTGATAAGCAACTTCATAATCAAGATTAATTTAATCTAATTTTGTTTTCTGATAATGATGTTTTTATTTTTATATTTAATTAAATAGTTGTTGAGATAAGGGGCATTGATACTTGATACTTGGTAGGCAACCCTGGTATGTCTCCGCGTATTGAGCCTACGGTTGACTGAGTTTTACGGTTGCCGATGCCGATCTGATACAAAAGTGCCTATAAGTTTCCTTTGTCCATCGAAAATTTGATCTCATCTCTCTTCATTCAATTCTCTGCGTAACTTTTCCCTGTGTTGGAACAATCTCAAAGACAATTGAAGATCTGGTTACCGAAGAGCATCGAGATGCATTCGGTGCCTTCAAACGATCTTCTCCTTCTTTCTCCCCCTCATGTCTCCTCTTTCTCCGCCGGATCTTCTAATCGTCTTCATAAAAGTGACCGGCGTGGTAATCTTAGTAGTTAACGTTTAGATTTTTCATTTTAGAGTCGATCGAATTTATAACGATTTCATCAAGAGATTACTGAACTTTGGCTGGCTATAAATCATTCGAAACTTCATCTTAGATCATTCGATTTACGGTTTGTCGAATATTATTGGCTGGTGGAATCTGGTTACAGCTAACGTCGAGGAGGTAATATGTATTGGCTTTTTTCTGTGTTCTTGATTTATGTTTTGGTATAGATCTACCTCCTTTTCAATCGATGCAGGTGAATTAAACTTCCATTTGTTTGGTCGGTGATATTTTGAGACTTAAGTAATTAATAACTATGTTTTTTTGTTTGCATAATTTGTAATTCATATGAATGAATTTTTTCATTGGCATGCGTTTGCAAGTAGGTTATAAGGTTTTGTAAATAAAGAACTAGAAATACTTCGGATCTATATTTTTTATGTTCCTGTTAATTCCTTTTATCATCTGGAATACTGTATGATGCTAAGGAAATGAACTCAATGAAGATGTTAAAGATTTTGTTTATATTTTTTGTAATGATGGATGGGTCTCATCTATAGAAGTCGAGATTATATTTAGAAAATCAGGATCTGTTACCTCGTCATATCTTTGTTTTCACCTACAGATCCTACTCGGTTGGACATCTGGTAGATGGAAGTTTGTTCTCCTTGTAATAATACATTAGATCATATAGAGTCATGCAACAGTGCCAGCAGTGCTCTTTGTATGAAAGATCTTAAGGCGTGCTTGGCTGGTTTAAAGAACGGTGAAGTCTTGGCTGTGTTATCAAGTACTGGTGCCAGTCGAAAGTCTGGCCAGGAAGGCACGTATTACGAATTGGTAGACACAGATGAGAATGAACACGAAAGCCTCCATTCAGTGAAACGTTTTTCTAAGTCTGCAACCTTTCCACAACCAAGTGGGCTTAAAGGAAAGCAGGAAGATGGAGAAGTTTCTGGAGTCTATGATATGAATGGAACAAAAGATTTTGGTCATCCTTGCGCCCGATCATTATCGTTTCCTGTGAGTTTTATATTACGTCTTTAAAAAGTATAGATTGAACAATGTGCCTAGTGTAGTCTTTTTATAGTCATGACATGCCATTATTCAGGCCTCCTTGGATGTTTTGTCTGCGATGAAAGGTAGCCGTGAGAGGCAGGGTATGCCTCCCAAAAAGCTCTCTGTTACATGGGCTCCGGATGTGTATGATCCAATTCCTACATCAGTATCACATGTTCCATCAAGTAAACAACAGAGATATCGCAATGATGGAAAGAAGTCTGGGAAGAACAAGCAAAGGGGCGGCACCAAATATTCTCGGAATGGCAAAGGTAAAGACAAGAAGTGGAAGAATAGTGACCGTTCCTATTTTGCCAAACCCTTCGACGGAGAAAGCAGCGGTGTCGTTTCTGGGAAAGAAATAACGTTGAACACTCAGTTTTGCCCTGCTGAGATGGTTTTCTGAAGAATTCTGCCTGCATGTTTAGGGTCATCTTACTTATCTGTGTGTAAGTAAATAAGAAGTGGTAAGAACTTGTTGCTTTTAGAGACTGGAGAGTTTGAGTGCTTGTGAAACGGCCTTTTGTGTTGCAATAATAGTCTACTGCTAAAATACAGCCCCAATTTTACAAGTTAGATAAAATACCCATGTATCATAAAATCTCCAAAAAGGACACTTATTTTCCATGGTTTACTCGTTAACATAAAAGGGTTTATCATTCTATTGAGAGATAATTGGACTTGTGAGTCAGCTCACTCAAGTCTCATGCATCATGTTATGTTACTACAAAAAGTTGCATCTCTGACTACGGCTGTTATTTGAACCGAACTCGTTGTGTTTATGTTCGTTCCTATTTTTATTCGAACGTGTTCATGTTCGTTCATATTTTCTTCGAACGTGAAAACATGTTAGAACATTGTTCAAATTATTAAGTGAATGTTCATAGTTTGTTCGAATATTGTTCGTACGATTTATTCGAACATATTTATACTATTTGTGCGAAATTCACCAATAAAATCAAATTTTGTTATTTTACAAACAAAATCACAAAAAAATAAATATATTGAAGAAATAATCAAACAATTATCTTTAAAACATATAAGAAAATTTTGTAAATGTTTTTATATTTAAATACTATAATAATATATTAGGATAAAAATTAATTTTAATAATATATTTGTTAACGAAATAATGTTCGAACAATGTTCATATTTTTATTCGAACGAGCGAACACGATCATATACGAGCCGAACATATATTATTTATGAACTATTAGATCATATAAGAGCCTTATCTATGAGCTTGGATATTTTCTCATATGCTACTTTATTCAGTTAGGAAATCAATATTTGAAAACATAACAACCACGTTTGAAAGTGAAATCACCACACTTTATTTCCAACTCATTAACTATTTTTGATAAAACATTAACTATACATAAATTATTGTTAATTAGGTCGAGTATGATAGAGTTGGAATGTTGTGTTTTTGTATTTTAGATTTCAAGAGTTCACAACTTCACATCTTTACAACATATTAAATGAAATCAAATAACACAAAACAACAATGTTTCAACAAAGATCAAGCGTCCACATGAGTTGGACTTGCTAATACAACTTGAATTGCAATCATGAACGTTTTGGACAAATCACTTCACATGCACCACACGAAGCTTTGTTTCTACCCTTCAAATTATTCATATAAGACAAATGTTGTATGAACCTTTTTGTTTTTAAGCTTAAAATTGGAATATTTTTGGTAATATCATAGCCCATGGCAAGTATCTCTAATATGTCGTATCAATCCATTGATTGAATAAAATAAACCAAAAAATATATTTTAAATCTGAATCCAATATGATTGATCCACTAAAATCCCGAGTGGACAAATCAAGGGTTGCCTCAAAACCCTCTCTTATCCATCCAAACATCAATAATTAAGAGGTGCTTGTGAAATTTATTAATGTGTATTACAAAAAACCAAATTTTAATAAAATCTTTAGGGGTATACTTTCTTTCCTGAACATATTTAGATACCAGCATTTTTCACAAAATTATTCCATATAACATTAATGTTCTATGCATTTCTTGATTAAAAGTTAGTTTTATGATAATTGATTTATTGAGCCGATCGGTTAATAACCATCTAATATCATTTCAATGATGTATAGTACATTTATAATAAAATTCTCAAATTACGTGGAGCATAATTTTCCATTGTCTAATATATTTTACACAAGTCATTTCCCTCTCTTATTGACTATATTATAATATTTTGAAATTTAATTACTTAATAAATAGGCTAAATATCATCAAAGTAAAATAATTATATTAAGTATTTACATATATATATAATTGTATAAATTATTTGCATTAATTGTGTTTTATTATTTGCATTACATATTTAATCCAAATCTATATTTTGTAAAAAATTGATCCAACTGATTGTATCATTCAATTTATTTGAGTGATCATCACCCAAATTAAAAATATATATATTATCCATCGAATCCCGTATGGATTGATGAATTTTGACCCATCATCTATCGGATCGAACATGTGACAAAATATATTTAAAATTTATAATAGAAATTGAATAATGATTCCAAGAAAACGATAGAATAGCCCGATCGTCAATTAACTTTGGCTAATTTGGCCTATTAATGCGTTTTAAAATACTGAATAATGTTTTAGTCATGATAGCGGATGTTGCCTGGGGTTACTGACATGTTTTGCGGACGACGTTCGCTATAGCTGACGACGTCATATTTCTGTGGACGACGTCCGCTATGCACATGTGTATATATATGGGATGATTTCACTCATAAAATCATTCCGAACAAATCTCGCAACGATTATTGTAGACCGAAAAAAATTCTAAATTTAGGTATAATTTAGTTTTTGTAATTTAAATATTTTATTTGTATTTTTGAATTATTTTTAGTATGTTTGTATTTTTTTATTTTATTTGTGTATTATTGTTGATTACTTTTTAAATTTAAATATGAATAACTTATGTTACACATATGTTCAGTATACATTTTATTTAAATTATTATTATACGTTTTATACCTTATTGTGTAATAGATATGGAAGACGAAAGTATACCACGTGCTCCCATAAACGGAAGTGTTCTACATCGTCAGAATCATTACATCTGTAGGAACATTATAAATGGAAAGTATGGTTCGATGATCCAATTTAAACATTGTGATTATTATCTGAGTAGGCTTGTGACGTTGGACGCTAGAGTATCTACGTGCTTGATATGGTGGGGGTTTTACGGAATATTTAAGATAGTTCGTATCAAGTTGGATAATCATTTGATGACTGCTATGGTGGAGCGGTGGTGACCCGAGACGCATACATTCTTCCTCCCGATGGGCGATGCCACGACCAAAACATGTACTTAATCATATAGTTCGGCGGTCCCAAATCAGTTTCGTACAATTGCCACTGTACTATGGTTCCATTATTCATGTGTAATATCTCACCAAATAAAGAAGTCAACTTTGTCATTGACGATTTACATGACTCGTACGCCATCTCAAATGCACGTTAAAGTGCATACCACGTCTGCTCGTATTTCACAATAAGTTTATAATTCACATGCATATGAGTTTGAACAGTCTTTACTTTTATACATGCATAACAATATTAGAGATTACAATTACCATATATTAAAATGATAACAATATAACATTTTATCATTATCATTTTTGATGAAAGGTTTCATCTCATATGCAATAATATTCCGCGACGTGTTACGATGACCCTCCATGAGTAATATGTTATCGCACGTATGATCATATTGTTATACAGATATTTGACATACCTTATCGCGTGCCCAACATATTGCTTTAAAATGGAATGTGCAATCTTCATGTACACATTTAATTACCCATTTCTCCGATGCGCTCTCTACAACTCTGTATTACCATTTTTTTCGAATATGAAAATGTGCAATGCAATACTGAAGATGAAATTTATCTTTAAATTTCATGCGAACAACCAAGTTTGTTTCATCAATTTCATACTTCGTGTATTTGCGTCGGCTAGAGATTCTTGCTGCTGGATCAGATGCTATCAATGACACAGCTATCATATCATACATTTCATTGATTTTCTCGACGGAACATCTCAAGCGTCGCACTAAACCACTGCCCCGATCCACTCTCCGTGATGCTCCACTAATGCCCCATTCCGATATTTCTTCGTTATCATGTTCCTCATATGGGGAATTGGGCTCAGTGTCATCACCAGACATTTCCTCTTGATCACCAGAAGTCGAACTAATGTCGTAATAATATGTTGTCTATTTATGATCAATGTCTATGATTACTACGTGTTGAATACATAATATCAAACATTACAAATGAATAAATAATAAATATTCAAATAAATAAAATATTAACGAAATTCAATTCCAAAATTGGAATTCGATTATACCTGAAATTCGAAGTTGATGCACACTACAATTAATGATATATGTGTTGTTTGATATGAATTTGTGTTGAAATTCAATCTATATATATAGAAACATTATCATTATTTGACAAACGCAGAAAACGAACGTCGATAACTATAACAGACATCGTTCTCTATCGACACTAAAACATTATTCAATATTTTAAAACGCATTAATAGGTCAAATTAGCCGATTAACTTTCATATTAACGTCCCAGCCCAGCCCAGCAGTTTTCCAAGGGGATTTTTTTTATACGCTGCATCTCAACCTAATCGTCAATTAACTTTCATATTTTTCTGATCTCTCTAGATCCCATCCCAATCCCAACCCACCGGATCATACCGCTTCTCCGTATGGCGGCCTCTCGTCGTCTCCGGGAACTCCAGTCGCAGACGGGGAACAAGATCTGCGTGGATTGCTCCCAGAAGAATCCCCAGTGGGCTTCCGTTTCATACGGCGTTTTCATGTGTCTCGAGTGCTCTGGAAAACACCGCGGACTTGGGGTCCATATCTCATTCGTCCGATCCGTAACCATGGATTCCTGGTCGGAGATCCAGTTGCGGAAAATGGAGCTCGGAGGAAATGACAAGTTCAATGGTTTTATCGCCCAATACGGAATTCCCAAGGAAACAGATATCGTCTCAAAATACAATACCAATGCTGCATCGGTTTATCGCGATCGGATCCAGGCTCTTGCAGATGGCAACCCCTGGAATGACCCTCCGGTCGTCAAACAGGCGATTACATTGAATGGTAGCTCTGGATACAGCAGCAATAATAGTAAGCCCCCCTTGAGCGGTGGCGGTGTAAAAAATGGTGATTCCCGAAGTAATTTGGGGTGGGATAGTTGGGATTCTTTTGATGATGTTGGGTATTCTGGGAATAATTCTAGTAGCAATATTAGGAGGAATAATACGGCAGGCGATCTCAAAGATGTTAGCCATGCGGGTGCTTTGCCGTCACGGTCCAAGTCCACCGAGAATATTTATTCCAAGGCACAACTGGAAGCTTCCGCTGCTAACAAGGAAAGTTTCTTCGCAAAAAGAATGGCTGAAAACGAATCTAGGCCTGAGGGGGTTCTGCCCTCTCAGGGGGGTAAGTATGTTGGTTTCGGATCGACTCCAGCACCTGCCCCAAGGAACAACTCAGAGGGGGATGTTTTGTCGGTATTTACAAAGGTTGTTTTTTTGTTTAAGTGGGTTTCTTGTGTATAGTTTATACAATTCTAGTTGTTTCCCCACTTTACAGGGAATTGGCAAATTGTCACTAGTGGCTGCGTCAGCGGCACATTCAGCTGCACATGCTGTTCAAGCTGGGACAACTGAGTTTACCTCCAAGGTCCTTATGCTGTTTCCCTTCCCTTTGATTGAGTGAACAATATTAGGGAATTTTGGTTTTGAATGTATCAATGTAAAAATATTCTTATCTTATTTTCATTGCTGTGCTGGCTGACCTGTGTTACGTACTTTTATGTACTACATATCGTTTGCAATTGCAATGTTGTATACATGAGAAATCAAGTTTAGTATCCCAGCTTAGATTATATAATTATATTTTGCCTCATATGATTGTAACATACTTTAATCTCCATATTTGCAGGTGATAGACGGGGGCTATGATCAAAAGGTGAATGAAACTGTAAATGTGGTTGCCGTGAAAACGGCAGAGATTGGACAAAAGACATGGGGGCTTATGAGAGGTGTAATGGCTATGGCTTCCCAGAAAGTTGAGGAATACACAAAAGAGAGCTCTGGTTTGAACCACATGAATGAAAGCAGGAGTAATGGCTTGTCCGATGAATCGAGATCCCATAGCTCTTCAGCTGTATCCGGTGAACAATTGAGTTCTGGATACTGGGACGATTGGGGTACCAATCCCCGAAAGCAAGAGCCCTCAAAGGGAAACGGATCCCCGTATGCAGAGGGTTGGGCAGGATGGGACGATTCAAAATATGATTCGTTTGAATGTTTGCCAAATGACAAAGGAAGCAAGTGTGAATCGAAATCAGATTCTTCTTGGAGTGGTGGAGGGTTTGTTTGAGTCCAGCACCAGCATTTTCTTGTTCAATTCAATGGTTCGTATGATATTATATAGATACCTTTTTTTTCCGGTTGTTTGTTTGTTGAATGAACTTGGAGTATAAATTCCTCCCAGTCCCATGTGGGATATTATATTATATGTATCTTGAACTTGCTACTTATGTGCAAAATATACGTAGCAATTAGGAATACATGTTACAGACTATACAGCTAGGGACTATATCCTTGAAATTTGGTCCAAAGTTGCATTACAAATCAAACTAGCTCTAGCTGGTTTCCTCTCCTGTTTTAAATCTTACGTATGCAAACTGGTTTGTTTTTACTTTTTGTAATGTGAGTGTGAATATCTTGGGTCAATTGTATTTTATACCCATCGCCTTCATGTGGACTAGGACTACTCAAAAACGAGATGAATTTCTAGAATCTACTCTCATGGCGTCAATTTTTATGAATATGATGGGCCTAGGACTTGGATTGGGCCCTCACCTTGGGTTTTGGAAAACAACCAGCCCAATGCGTAACAAACAGACGCCATGCCGTGGATCTCTCACCGTTATTTTCTCAACCTCAGATCCAACGGCTTGTAATTAGGGTTATCGAACATTCTAGAACATGTGCGTCTGTTTTATATTCCCCATTGCCTGTTCTATATTCAGATCTGTATACTTGCTTTTTTGTTTTTCTTGATTCAACTTTTGATTACTCAAGCAATGGCGGGGAAGGGAGAAGGTCCAGCCATTGGTATCGATCTCGGAACGACTTACTCTTGCGTTGGCGTTTGGCAGCATGACCGCGTCGAGATTATCGCCAATGACCAGGGCAACCGGACAACGCCATCTTATGTTGCTTTTACTGACAGCGAGAGGCTTATCGGTGATGCTGCTAAGAATCAAGTCGCAATGAATCCAATCAACACTGTATTCGGTAATATGGTTTCTCTGCTTTTATTGATTTTAGCTGACGAATAAAATCCCTTATACATTTTTTCAATCTTTTATTTGTTCATTTTTACTACCCTTCAAACACATAACTGCAAGATTGGAAATTGATACATCTATTACTAGGAAAACCAAATAATTATCAATATTATCATGTCTCTATGGGGATTGTGGACCATTATAATTTATCCTTGTCTTACTATTAGGTCATTTGCTTTCTGATTAAATTCAATTGTCGGCGTTTTTTTTTAATTAGTATTCAAATTTGTGTCCTCGAATCACACTAACCTATGTTTACAAAATCCTTTTTTCTAAATGAAACAAGATGCGAAGAGGTTGATTGGAAGAAGATTCACGGATGCCGCTGTCCAAAGTGACATTAAGCTTTGGCCTTTCAAGGTTATCTCTGGACCAGGTGACAAGCCCATGATTGTTGTGGACTACAAAGGCGAAGAAAAACAATTTGCAGCTGAGGAAATTTCATCCATGGTGTTGATTAAGATGAAGGAAATTGCTGAGGCGTATCTTGGATCAACTGTGAAGAATGCTGTTGTGACTGTCCCAGCATACTTCAATGACTCTCAGCGCCAAGCCACCAAGGATGCTGGTGTTATATCTGGTCTCAACGTGATGCGTATCATTAATGAGCCAACAGCTGCTGCCATTGCTTATGGCTTAGACAAGAAGGCAACCAGTGTTGGAGAGAAGAATGTCCTGATTTTTGATCTCGGTGGTGGCACATTTGATGTTTCTCTTCTGACCATCGAGGAAGGTATTTTTGAAGTGAAAGCAACTGCAGGAGACACTCACCTTGGCGGTGAAGATTTCGACAATAGAATGGTGAACCATTTTGTTCAGGAATTTAAGAGAAAGAACAAGAAAGACATCAGTGGAAATCCTAGAGCTCTTAGGAGATTACGGACTGCGTGTGAGAGGGCAAAGAGGACCCTTTCATCTACCGCTCAGACCACAATTGAGATTGATTCTCTTTATGAAGGCATTGATTTCTACTCTACCATTACTCGTGCAAGGTTTGAGGAGCTCAACATGGATTTGTTCAGGAAGTGCATGGAGCCCGTTGAGAAATGTTTGAGGGACGCTAAGATGGACAAAAGCACTGTGCATGACGTAGTTCTTGTTGGTGGATCCACTCGGATCCCCAAGGTTCAACAGTTACTGCAGGATTTCTTTAATGGAAAGGAGCTCTGCAAGAGTATTAATCCAGATGAAGCTGTTGCCTATGGTGCAGCTGTCCAGGCAGCTATCTTGAGTGGTGAGGGTAATGAGAAAGTACAGGACCTCTTACTTCTTGATGTTACACCTCTGTCCCTTGGACTTGAAACTGCTGGCGGTGTCATGACAGTGTTGATTCAAAGAAACACCACTATTCCCACTAAGAAAGAACAGGTATTCTCTACTTACTCAGACAACCAACCTGGTGTGTTGATTCAGGTGTATGAAGGAGAGCGGACTAGAACCAGAGACAACAATTTGCTTGGTAAGTTCGAGCTGTCGGGAATCCCACCTGCTCCAAGGGGAGTCCCCCAGATTACCGTTTGCTTTGACATCGATGCAAATGGTATTCTAAATGTGTCTGCTGAGGACAAAACAACTGGACAGAAGAACAAGATCACAATAACCAATGACAAAGGCAGGCTTTCAAAAGAGGAAATTGAAAAGATGGTTCAGGAAGCAGAGAAGTACAAGTCGGAAGATGAAGAGCATAAAAAGAAAGTGGAATCTAAGAATTCGTTGGAGAATTATGCTTACAACATGAGAAACACTGTGAACGACGAGAAGATTGCTTCCAAGCTCCCTGCTGCTGACAAGAAGAAAATAGAAGACGCTGTTGATTCGACAATTCAATGGTTGGATGGCAACCAGCTTGCTGAGTCTGATGAATTTGAAGACAAGATGAAGGAGCTTGAGAGCATTTGCAACCCCATTATTGCTAAAATGTACCAGGGTGCTGGTGGTGAAGTTCCCATGGACGATGATGGCCCTGCTCCCAGTGGCGGTGGTGCTGGTCCCAAAATCGAGGAGGTTGACTAATATGGATGTGGATTTACAGTTTTTGCTATTTCTGTGTCACGGAGGTGGGTGGTAGGTACCGTATTATTCTATTGCAAACTTTTGATTGGGTTGTGTTACTTTTTATTCATTGGGATTTTTACAAATTCGATAATTTGAAATCTTGTCTGTCGTTATGCTTCTTCATTGCTATATATAGAAGTGGCTAGATCTTGTGTGATCAACGAGAGTGTTGCAGAATGTATTGCTAATTTTGCTAAAATATGCTATGTTTTCTGATTTCGCTGCATAATTTCAAAAGAATTGCCAACTATAGACTGGTATTCATGGAATTGTTTTCTACTACCCTTTGCTTGCTCGTTTTGGTAAAATAACTATTTTGCAAGCTCCTTGTCAGCTCCTCAAATCCTTTGTTTCTGAAATACTGTGTTGCAATGCTACTAGTAGTATTGGTTTTGCTATTGCTATTGCTATTGTATAAGCATGGATGCCAGGGAGCATCTCATAAATTTGTTTGTATTGCAAGTACAGACTGAGTTGCCCATTCATTGCCTTCGCTTTGGTTGAAGGATTGTGAAAGTCTACAATTCCAATGTTTTTCGGTGCTGTAAAAGTGGTAATAGATAAAATAACATTGCTTGAAACTGAAAGTACTGACCCGGCCGTCCAGTCCAACGAAAGTACTTGCGGGAGGACCACGTAATTCAATCATCAATATTCATCCATTGTTGCGTTTTTCAAGGCCGCCTCTCTATCAAGTATCAACAACAACTGGGTTTCCGGGGAGATTACAAACATGGTAGAAAAACCATGATTCAAACTACATCTGGGTCACTAGAAAGCCATTTTTTGGCAATTTTAAAGAAAGAGGGACTAATTTCGCATTCTCCTGATGGGGCTCTGCTTCAGCAAACAGATGGAGAGCTATACCAGTGCTGGTACGTCTTTTATTTGGTTTGTTTCATTTGTTCCTTTTTGGAAATGCAAGGGATATAGTTTGTCCATTCCACTCCAGCAACTTGTGGGAATATATGTATGCTGCTGCGCCTTCAATTGGTAAGGTATTTCTAGTGGCGATGTAGTTCGGAGCTTTTAAAATGTTCAACTGTGGTATACAAATTCCATCTTGTCGCTTTATGCTTTTAATAGGAATCTGTTATGTTCAGATGGTAGCTCATCTAAAATGGTGAGTGGAGATGGAACTCAATTGAGTAAGTCTAGCAGCAAGGTGTCTATTTCATCTGTTCCACCAACTTCACGTACCCAAGGTGAAATACTGCAGTTATCAAACCTGAAAAGCTTCAGTTTCAGTGAACTTAAGGCAGCCACTAGGAATTTCAACTCGGACTCAATCTTAGGTGAAGGAGGTTTTGGTTGTGTTTTTAAGGGATGGATCGATGACCATACGCTAGGGGCATCAAATATGGTGATTGCTGTCAAAAAGCTCAAACCAGACGGTTGGCAGGGGCACAGAGAATGGCTGGTGCGTATGAGTAAAACAATCCACCTCTTCAACTAGTTATTTTTTGCTGTGCTAACAGGCTGAAATCAACTATCTGGGGCAGTTGCAACATCCCAATCTCCTAAAACTGATTGGTTACTGCTTAGAGGATGAACACAGACTCTTGGTATATGAATTCATGCAAAAGGGTAGCCTCGAGAATCATCTTTTCAGGAGTAAGTTTAAAGTTTAAACCATCACTAGCTATGATAGTATATGTAAACCTTTGCACTTGGTAATAGGAGGATCCTACTTCCAGCCGCTCTCATGGAGTCGAAGAATGAAAGTTGCTGTTGATGCGGCAAAGGGTCTTGCCTTTCTTCATGGTGCTGAAACAAAAGTTATATACAGGGACTTCAAAACGTCTAATATCCTGCTCGATTCAGTACGTATGTGATTCCTGCTGGATAGAAAAATATTGTTTGAATGTGTTTGTTTGCAGAAGTACAATGCGAAGCTTTCGGATTTTGGTTTGGCTAGGGACGGACCAGCTGATGATAAAAGCCATGTTACAACCCGGATAATGGGAACTTATGGATATGCTGCTCCTGAGTATTTATCGACTGGTAGGTTGATGGGCAGTGATAAAGAATATATGTATATTTGTGATGTTTATATTAATTTGCAGGGCATTTGACAGTGAAGACTGATGTATACAGTTTTGGTGTAGTTCTGTTGGAGATTGTGACAGGTAAAAGGGCAATAGACAAGAATCGTCCGAAAGGGGAACACAATCTGGTGGAATGGGCAAAACCTTACCTGACAAACAAACGTAGAGTTCTTACTGTTGTTGATTCTCGTCTTGATGGTCAGTATTCAGTGAGTGTGGTTGCAAAGGCAGCCATTCTTGCTCTCCAATGTCTCTCTCTTGAACCAAAGAATAGGCCAAACATGGAGGATGTAGTAAACGTGCTTGAGAAGCTCCAACAGTCCCACCGCAGCAGGAGCCCTTACTCCAAATGACTCGACTTCTTCACTCATGCACAACTTCTCTTCTATTGTGAATTTGCATCAAACTCATGGTTAAGTTTGCCTTTGCCTTGTTTTTGCTGTATAGAAGAAATATTATGTTTTGTTAGTCGGGTTATTCTTGCCTAGTAAGCCTGCAATTCATCTTCCCATGATTCGTTGTCGTTCAAGTTTTGACAGTTTGGTTTTTTCGCATAGAATCTATGGAAGCACTGACGAGGAAGTGAAGCAATTTAGTTTAGCCATGTGAATAAAAAGGCTCTTGCCTTGACCAGTATTTTAATTTTATGAAAAAGCCATGGGAAGATGTGACCAGTATTATCGCATAGTTTGGTTTTTAATATATACGTTTGACCAATGTTATATTACTAAATTGAATTTGTGACCAATATATTTTGCTTTTTAGTTTGTCATGTACATTAAAAAGCCCGAGAGAGTTGGATGCATGTGACCAGGTGTGTTGTTACTATCCTATTTCTTCGATTACATAGGGATGCTGCTTCTTTTCCAAATGACCATCCTATTGATTTTTGCCTATGATGCACAGATTGTCTATTAATTACCCCAACGCTGTTGATAAGCGGTCTGACGGCTGTATTTTCTATTCCACATTCATCACTTCAGATCTCGTTTTTGCAAATTTCTACCATCTAATCTTTGAATTTGCGGAAACCTTCTCAAGTATGATTTGGTCCTTGCAATGCACTGGCTGTAGTTTAGGCAACCGAAAAAGTTCAGCTTTGTCCGGGCCGGCAATAGACGATTGGTTGTGCCAAACTTCTCGAAATTTGCCAAGATGGTTTGGTCTTTAAGAAGGTTATTGGTGCAAAAATAAAAAACAAACAAAATGATGACCAAGTTAAGTTTTCACCGTTCAGCAACCAAATCTACAAAAAAGATCCAAGGATGGAGTACATGCTGACGTACAATAATAGCCTGGCTTCATCATTCATCTCATCTCAAACTAGTCCACATATTAAATAACTGATCCATTCATTCCTGCTAACCAAATAGCAGAGAGAGGTGACTTACAATTGGCGTACATGACTCGTCTCGTTCAAGAAGAGGCAACCAAACACAATGTTGTAAAAGTCCACGCCCTTGATTTGAATGCCCTTTTTCCCTATTACGGTTTCTGTGTCGTACTTGCATGCACGGGTGCAGTCGGGGCAATATGTCACCTACACAAATAATGGGCCAATGCTGAAATAATTCCTTGCAACTATAACTAAAAGTTTCAGGTCACCACCTCTAATAATTTGGGTTGATAATGTCTGTCAAGCATGACATCAACACCATACATGGCTCTCGACATTGGGCTGTGCATTTCTGGATGCACTGTGGCAGCTGCCTCAAATACAGATCTGATCATCTGTTCAATTCTAAAATGGATATCCACCCAATCAACTGCACGCAAATAACAATCATGGTGGTCATGTGATATCCAAACATGCAGGGACTTCTTAGGCATGGAAAAATATGCAAATCAATACCATGATGCTCTTGTTCGAATCCCTTTACAAAATCTGCTGTGTGCAAGTGGTTAAATTTTCCCCTGTAATTCTGGAGAGAAATACCATCAAAGTGTAACAACAATGTAAAAATATGCTCCAACACTGAGTGACCAAACTACGGAATGCATAAGATAATCTGTAGATGCAGCTTACCATAACAGTGAAATGTGTCTCGTATTCGAAAAAACTGTGCTTCGTCAATGAGTAGGCATTGTTGGCTAACCGAACCTTTTGAAAAGAAAAATACGATTTCAACATCAATTTTAATCTAACAACAGGATCTCAAATTTATGCAACGAAAAGTACCCATACCCAGAAAACATCTGTAAGGAAAATCTCCATTGGATTCAAACTGCGAACCAGAACAATATAGCGAAGATCAAACTTCCTTCCTTGAAACAAGGATGGCTGCTCAATGTACTTTTGGCATATCTTTGGGCCAGTCTCCATGAGACGGATTATGGCTGATAAGTTGTCAGTCACGGTTGTATCGATAGTTCTTGCCATATTCCACGGCTTTAGGATCCATAAATTGTCAATCCCTTCCATCTCGCGAGTATAATAGTCACCTATAAGTTCAGCAAGATGTGTTTCAAGATTATAAGTTGGCTGAAGCCATTCAGGGGCACCGTGAGCCTGTTAGACAAGGGAGACAATCCAACATCAATAATGAGATTGCCTTTACACAATAGCAACTTATTTGTTTATTAACAATGTAAAATGCACAACCTTGTGAACTGTATCAGCCAGATGATGTTTCATAACGAGACAAGCCTCAAAAGGGAACTGATTAATATATTGCTGATCATTGAGCCCAACAGCTCTCTTCATCTCCTCATCCACTTGCACACTAGTCCATATAATATCGGCGCTCTTGGCCTCATTTGCTGCATAGAATTGAGCAGAAAAAATAACATGTTTTTAATCACAAATCAAATGACATTCTGGTCAATGAGAAAGTGAAACATACTGATCACAAATTCTGGACGTGCTAAATATTCCTCCACATGAGGAATATCAGTGAAAACACGAAAAACTCTCACATGATTATCAAGTTGATTACTGTCCAAAGATGGTGACTCTGATGATCGAGTGAACCTTTCTGTGTGTAACTTCATGTCATATTTCCTGTATTCCTACAGATAATAAGCAAATCTTATACATGGAATGTCAATCATACGACGACCAAAAAGTAAAACCCAAATAGCATACTCCAAGAAAATAATTCTGGGGTGTATGGAACCAAGCTGTAAGCCTTGCAGAGCGTTGTCTGTCCTCACCAATGCCAAATAGGTAATCCCTGGTGCATTCATCGCCTCTCCTTACATTTTTTGCAGGCCAAAGAATTGAATAGCTGCACAACTTTATCCAAGTCAGCAACTTTAGTAAAAAATACTCATAATTCTATTTACATCCAATGTTTTTATTTCCTCACTGAAGTGATGTGTGAGTTAACATCATGAAAGAATCCTGAGAAGAGCATCCACCCCAAACTGTACAACCATCAATCATACAAAAAGGAAACAGAAGAAAGGTTTGAGAGAACACCTCACAGCTGATTCCAGTGTGCCGTCCGGCATGTAGAGGAAGGGTGAAACTCTGAAATTTGCATCATCACTATGCCTCAAAGCAGAACCCAATTCATCCATCACATACCTGAAAAACATACAAAATAAAGTACCTACAAATGAATAAATATTGAATGACATGAAGCATTAGCAACCAATCGTGTCATCGTCCCCTCCTTCTAAACACTTACCAAATTGAAGTTTCATCAATTTTTTCTTCATCTGCAAGTCTATAAGTCATCACGTAAAACCACATAGCGCTAAGGACACGATCAATGAGGGACTCTTCATCGTTACGCTCTATTAACCGATGTCTTAGTATTGAATTAACAATAACATTTTCAGACTCCAAAATTTCGGAAGAAACATGCCCATTCAAGAGAGAGATGGAAGGCAGAAGTTCAAGAATATTAGCAACACTATCTCCCAGAGGTCCAGGAACATCGACCTATATTATTACATGCATTAAGACAAGCCAATTAGGATAGAGAATAATGTGTATTATTTATTGTTTCTATAAATTACCTCTAGTGCAGTTAAGTTCGTGAAACCTCGAAGATGATCTAGCAGTTCCTCGGCTGAATTTGCATCAAAGGGATTTCCATGAAGATTCAAGTGTGAAAGGACAGGCAAAAGGGAAGGAGAAAAGACCTGGAAAAAAGATATTCGAAATACTCAAGTGTTCTTGCTAATCATATATTCTAGACATAAAAGCAGGTAACAAAATCCAATGAATCAAAGAAAATTGAAACAGCTTACCTGACAATTAAGAGTGTGGATACACCTATTTGAAAGATCAAGAGATGTGATACTCTGCAACAGATGATCACTTTGATAAGGATCTCCGGGATTATCAATCCCATATATTCCTCCACAGAATCCAAGGACCCACTTTCCATACTTAGCTGTGAAACGAGAATTATATATTTCCAGCACGGGACAATTTATAAGAATAGCATCCTCCAAGAATTTATCACTAAAAAAAATGTCAGAAAAAAGAGAACCATTTACAGAAATAACGTACATAAGCATGGACTGATCATATTACATCTTATATCAGGAGTGAAGGCTCACCATTTGTCAATTACTGGATTATAGTTCAGCCACAGAGCTCTAATAGACGTGAACTGGGATACTACCTTAAGCAAAATTTCAGCGCTTTCAAGCTTGTTGCCTCGGAGGCTCAGGGCAAGCAAGTGCTGAATCAAAAAATGAAAAAAATGACAATATTTTTTTGCTGAACATCTAAGTACTTGGAATAGCCTCTAGGGCTAGATATAGCACTGTTGGCCGCAGTAACACCCATTATGCCTCAAAATTCAGGTTAATATTCCCAGAGTTTGCTATCATTCCAGAAGTATATATAATACATAAGACAAATAAATAGAAGACAATTACTGAGTCAATCCCAAAAAACAGCTTACTGGAAATTTGTTTGGCAGATCAAATGAAACGAGCATAGCATCATCTATTTCACAATCCTCAAGCTCCAACCATCTTGCTGAGAGAACGCCTTCTTCTTTAACTCGGCGAAGTTCCCTCTCAACGAATTCCAAAGCGCTTGGCTTGGTTTCATCATCATCGTTATGCACCTCGGAGATGTCAGTGTCGACGCACATCAGTGACGCCATTCGTTCTACCAATCCTGGTATCTCCTTCAACTAGAAAATCGCTCCAAAAAATCAGAAACATAAAGCACAAAACACAAGGCAAAAAGCAGACGTGCTTTGGTTTAAGGGCAGTAAAAATGAACCATTGAAAGAGCGTAGACGGAGAGTCAGTTTGTTGACACCTGTTTACAAGCGTCGGATAGACGAAAAGTCCAAGCATGATCAACAAGAAAAACATCGGAGTACTTGCCAAGATAATCCTCGGTGAGCAGAAGCCGACGCTGTCTGTCGTTATCGACCAGCTCCACCTGGAAATAAGAGCCGCCGTCATAATTCTCCGCTCTAAGCTTCTCAAAAAGCTTCCTGTGCAGCGGCAATGGAAGCCCCGAAGCGGCGAGAAGCACCCCATGAACCTTTAAGAAATCTTCGTAGTCTTCCAGTTTGGTCATGCCGTTAGAGGCTAGGGGTTTCCAAGGAACGCCCTCCGCTCCGTAGTAATATATTTAATTGGGATTAATTCACTGTTCATCTTTAAAATTACATATGTGACAATTTTTGTCCNTCCAAAGAGGAAAAGATACGTACGAAGAGGGCGGAACAGATCCGGGTGGAAAAAGGGGTAGCGCCTAAGTACCCACCCGGGGAAGGGATGCATATGGCCCGTCGAGTCATCCAACAGCTAACGGTTAGCTTGGGCGGGACATGCACCGAGCATGTTAACCTCGGCAACAGAAAAGTTAATGAATGATGGAAATGATAAGGGTAAAATAAGAGGGAAATAAGAAAACGGTTAAGTGAAATGGTTCATGTGTGTGTGTATGATGTAACTAAGAAGTAAGAAAGATAATGTGTAGTGTGTGTGAAGTTTCCTTTAATAGATTGTGACCGCTTTACAGATTTTGTAGGTGACGCAGGTGAGATATGATAGGGACGGGGAAGGAGGTCATCGGTTGTCCGGTGATAGAGT
The DNA here is from genome assembly GCA_009725065.1 of Utricularia reniformis. Classification (NCBI taxonomy): domain Eukaryota; kingdom Viridiplantae; phylum Streptophyta; class Magnoliopsida; order Lamiales; family Lentibulariaceae; genus Utricularia; species Utricularia reniformis. The sequence continues at coordinate 79,119 of RWGZ01001602.1, forward strand.
CCGGTCCTTCGGAGAACACTCTAAATTATGTTGTCGTACTTTAATGTTTCGAACGATGTTTTAAATTTGCTTTCGAATATTTCCATTTTAATTATCATGTTTTAACAAAACAACTAGGCCCAAATTAGGGTCGTTACAACTATAGACTAGAAAATTGATAAGGGTACGTGAACTTGTATCAGTCCAACCGTCTCCCATAATGGTACAACCAGTATCAACCCATGTAACTCGAACACTGTCCATCCATACTTGCAACTCTTTCTTCGCATTTTTCAATAATGAAAAACGTAATTGATGCACTGACCGAGGCTTAAATCCATCATCTAACTTAGAAACAGATCTAAGCATAGCTTTTAAATAATTACAATTCGCATTATTGAAAGGAACCGGTGCCACATAAAAATACATGGATATATCTCTATGAGCATTAGTAACAGCCTCTTTTCCAACCCAATACCGTTTCAAGGTTGGTTGAACTTGAGTGCTACTTCCACTTCCACTACCATTATCATTACCAAGATTCTTAGATATCAAACCTCGGGTTTCATGGCAATCATCACCCCCATCAAGCTCTACATAATCCATCAGATCTACACCTCCATACTCAACTCTTGCACGCTTATTTTTGCTATAATTAGAACACACTTCCAACACTTGTTGCATTTCAATTCTCACCATACTTGTAACTTTTGGACAAGCTTTCACATCCCCTTTCTTTCCGGCGAGATGTTGCTTAATTCTATGTATGCCACCTCCACATATTTTTTTATCATAGAAACAACAGTGGTTCTCATTCCGATCTCCAACTTTTTTCACCACAACATATTTCCAAGTTTCATCACCTTTAGAACGTGAAAAACAATTAGAAGTAGACCGTGAAGTTCCTCCGCTCTCAATATTATCATCTTCCATTAATTGTTCTGCATTAAAAATATTTGAAATGCATTAGCAACTACAAATATTAAGCATAATACAATACAAATATCAATAGATCATTTAACAAATTATCAATTTCGAATTTACAACAATAATATCCGATTAACACATCACTTCTAATTAATCAGAGAGCAAGTTTGCACTAGAAATCAAGTCATGACATATACAAATTAACACTAGATTTAAGAAGCAAATTAAGAAATATAAAAAATGCAGAACTCAAATACAAGAGAGAGATTCAAAAACTAAATCAAGAAACTTATTCAATATTAAAAATTTGAAGAGGGGGGACTGCAAGTTCTTCTCTTCCAAAATTATCGGTTTGGTAATCTTCTCTCCTAACCTCTCCTTTTCTCTCAAGCGGCGACCGGACGTTTAAGAAAAGGTCACTGTAACTGGATTGTGCCAAGAAGAGCGGAGGATACTGGACAAATGAATTTCAATTGCCCTAGTTATAAGTTACAACGCAATATACAAAATTTGTAAAAAAGAAAATTGCGTGGACCGTTTTTGCAACGGCTACCGGTCTAACCGACTAGGCCGGACGGTTAGCTAGTGGCTCACGTACACAGGTTCAGGGTCAGCGAAGCGAATAGGGAATTGGGAAGAAAGTTGCCTGCCAATCGAAGTCGCAAACCCAGTCACCAAAAATAGATTTGCACTTGGAGGCTTGTAGTGTCCACGGTCGTTTTAAAAACCGGTCGAACAAGCGGATTGGAAAGTGGGATAGGAGGGTAGTATTTGTTTGAACGGATTTAATAGAAAAATAAATAACAATGTTAATAAATAAAAATATATATATATTTCAAAATATATTTATTTACGAATAACTCTAATTAACTTTTTAAAAAATATAATTAGATTAAAAAAAATTTAATACAAACAAAAGTTTATAATTGTCTTTGGAATTCAATAGCTACAATTTTAGATATCGAAAATTCGAGTTCAACGATTAAATAACAATATGAAATAAAATAATAAAAATTTCTTTAACGATTTTCATAATTAATATCTTTATTAAGAAAGGGAATAGTAGAACCAAGGTTCAAAAAAGTACTTTTTAGTTTAAATTTAATCTTAATTGTCAATGCAAACCAGTTTTTGGGTGAAAAAATCGATCCGATCGGGTTTTTAGGAGAGCAAAACCAGTTTTCAAAATAACATGCGAATCGGTTCGAGTCGGACCAGAAGGGCGAGCGATTCCCGGTTGAACCGGTCCAACCGACTGGTTCGATCGATTTTTTAAAACCATGGGGTCCACCTTCATATGCAATAGACTGAAATAATACCGTTTTGCCCCCCACCTTCCTGGAAAACGATTGACAGTTTGTTCTATTCAGTTTAAGTACGAAACCGGAGAACTCCTCTCTTTCCTCGGCTGGCAATCATGAATACAATAAGGGAAATCTGTGATGATGCCGTGTTTTCCCACTTCTATCAATTTATTAGCATTGGTGTATCACGTTGCTGCCAGAAAACCCATATTTCTTCTAGAGAATCTCCTAATTAGTACAGTGCAACTACTAACAGAATCTAAGAGTTCGAAGGCATTTTTTTTCCCGAGTTGGAATCTTTAGGAAATTTTGATCCCTAAATTTTCTAATTTTGACAAAATTAATCACCGAATACCGATCCCGAAACAATTAATATTTTGGCAAAACTAATCTCCAAATTTATGTGTGTGGTATATTGGTCTCCAAAGTTGTAATTTGTGGCAAATAAGATCTCCGTAGTAAAATTACACAAATTTGGTCTTCAAGTTTCAGTTTTTTGGCAAATTATGTCCTTAACAGCGTTGATGGTCCCAAAGTTTGTAAAACTTGGTAATTTTAGTCCCAAACTTTTGAATGGCTAATTTGGTCTCAAAGTTTACATAATTTGATAAATTTAGTTCTCAATGAAAGAATATGATGATTTTTACGACGAATATATATGAATATGATTTTCCAACGAGACTGAACATATTAGAAAATTTACATAATTTGATATTTTCGACTGAACATATTACAATGAGACAAATTTATTTTCCCAATGTCAACACTTGAAGTTTATTAATGTTTGATAAAATTTATCTATTGAAGTTTCAATATAATTGCTTCTCGAAATTTATTTTGATGAATTGCGAGAGTTACTCATTGTTTTTTATCGGGAAGTCCGGGAGTTATTTGTTTGACACAAACAAATCATTAATGTGAACAATTGTGATATTGTTAAAGTTTCAATGTCACAAATTTTTGAAACTTCAAATTTGAACGATTTCCGATGGTTATATTGGTGGTTCATTGAGTCATTCTACAAAGCCACTATCGCTATCGCATTTGTAATTTTTGATAACACAATAGAACATTTTACAACGATATCAATTTATGTTTTAAATATCAAAAGTTGAAGTTTATCCAAACAAATTCTTCACCGAACAAATTACTATCAACGTGGGGGACCATCAATTTTGATCGGATACGGAAAAATCTGTATCGGACAGTACCTGTCAAAATCTTTAGAAAAAAAAATTTAAATAATTATTGGGTCAGATCCGAAAAAACATGTATCGGTCAAAACATAAAAAAAAACTATTTAAAGTTTTTTAAAAAAATATTTTAATTTTTTTAAAATATAAAAACTATTTTTAAAATTAAAAAAAATTGTTCGGGTCGGACCTAATGGTAAACTAACGGCGTTAGGGAATAATTTTTCCCAATTTCTGAAACTTTGGAGACTATAATTGTCAGTGTGTGTCAATTTTGGGAACTGGTTTGACCAAAATATTAAACTTTGGGGACCTAATTTGTTAAATTAACAAAATTTGAGAACCAAATTTAACAAATTATCCAAATTTTAGGGACTAAATTTACCGTTCAAAACTTTGGGGACCAAAATTATTAAATTATTCAAACTTTGTTGACTAAAGTCGTCATTTTCTATTCTTTAACCACAAAAAACTCTTGCTCAAAATTACTTTGTTATAAGTGGGTGTTTTGATTTGGGGGAATATGGATGAAATTGTTATTGAGTAATCTTTCTGATGAGAACTCTAGGACCGGACACCCTGCAACGGATGAGGCCCAGTAATGATTGGGCCGATCCGTATGGTGGAAGCGAACTTGTGCAGTCCATTAATACACTTAACGAAAAGCGGCCCGATGTTCTGCGAGAGGACCGAAGATAACCTTGGCGAAATAAAGCGTTTTCTGGTAACTGGTTCCATGGTTCAGTCCAAACGGTTACAAACCCACGCTTTCCACGCTTCGGGCCTTCACACGTTTACCACGCCTCGGGCCCGATCACGCAGACCACGCCTCGGTCCCAACCTCGTTTTACATCGCGCGACAACAACCTCTAACAAACCTGTCAGAGGCGGTTACAGAGTGTGATTTACACACGCCATTAACTCTATAAATATAGAGCGCGACGACAGAAATAGCAAGACATTTTGGATGCGTAAGAACAGACCGTTACCTTGCTGAAGTTCTTACTGCTTTATTATTCCTTGTCATTTTCATTAAACCACTGTTATATTCTGTATGGATTGTTTGATTATTGAACAGACTATGAGCGTAATTCGCTCTTAGTAAAGTGTTTTTCTCCCAAATTCCTGGGGTTTCCACTATAAATTTATGTGTCTCTTTATTGTTTCTAGTTTTAATCGTTTTCCCCATAAAAAAGAAATCAAAACCGAGTTCGTTGGCTGACGAATCGGGTGACTGTTGGCACCCCCTAAAAAGGGACCATAACAGTTTGGCGCCGTCCGTGGGGACGATTATCTAATCCCATTTGAGTTTTCTACCAGGGATAGGATAATCAAAGGCATGGCGACTGGAACTTCGACAAATGACAGTGACGTGCTTCCCGACAGTCTCCCAGCACCAACATTCACTTTGCATGATCTGGAAGTTGTCTTCAGGAAGGTGGTATTGGAGATTACGTCGGAGAGAAGTGGAACAGAACCACCGGCTGTTTCCAGCCCCGTTCCCAAAAGCAGATGATACGAGAGTGATCCTGACGAGTGCAGCACTAATGACGAAGAAATCATCAGGCGCGGTGTAACAACGAGGAGGCCCAGATATCAATCTACTCCTCCTTCCCCGACCAGGGCTCTAACTCCCGCTCCTGGAAATGATCAAGAGCAGATGCAGCGACGAATTGACGAGCTCACCAGGGAGTTGGAGAGCATGCGTGCGTTGAAGGATTGTAGACCTAATCTGGGATGCAATCCTGGTTTATTCAACAGGGCCATGGAGCCCCCAATCAGGCGAAATAAGGATGATGACTGGTGGCATAATCTGCATGCGGCCCAAACATCGTCCCAACAATCTGAAGGCGTATCAGCTGCCTTAGGAGATTTGATGCTCCCCTTTTCTGAAGAGATCTGGGCAGCAGTCCCAGATTGGCATTATCGCAACCCCGAGGGGTTGCCAACATTTCGTGGTGATGGTGATCCGATCGATCACGTTGACGATTTTGAATTACGCATGGGAACTGTTCGAGCTTCAGATTCACTAAAGTGCCGCATCTTCGCGGCATGATTACAAGGCAACACCCGAACATGGTTCAAAAATTTGCCGGCCCGATCCATACAGTTGTATGGTGGATTTATTTTGGCTTTCTCAGAGCAATTTGCTCCAAATGTAGGACCGCCCTGAAGCAGGCAGGAACTATATCAATTGAAATATATCCCGGCAAAAATGAGTCTTCAGTCCTTCATGGAGAAATTCAATAGGATCGCCCGGGGCATCAAGCTTGAGCTCCGGGATAAGATTGATTTTCTAGAGCAGGTCTTGGGACCATGCGGCCTTTAGGCCAGTTTGGTAAAGAGTCCACCATCCACCTTGGGAAAACTTCTTCAGAAAATCAACAAGTATATTAAGGTGGTTGAAGCGCTCGGGTTAGGCTATCGGAAACCTAGTGGGAATTCTGAGCCCGCAGATGATCATAGGGTTTCCTACCCTAAGAAGCAGTCGCGAGAAGTAGCGGTTGAAGGCGAGAAAGATGTCCCCCCGAAGCAGGAGGACAATCGGGTGTATTGCGAACTACATCATAATCGCGATCACCCGACCCTGAAGTGCCCGCTGTTGAAAGAGACAGTAGCGGCAATGAATAAAGAGAAGCCCGACCGTAATGGTCAGAAGGGCGAGCGAGTGGAATCCCCCCGAAAGGGCCACCAGCCTGACGATCGTCACAGGCCGCGGAGAAGGGATAATCGGGGGCAACCCCGAAATGATAATGATCGGATGGAGGACCGACAGTCTCCTCCGCCAGAGCAAGATAGAGGCCAATACGGTCGAGAGAACCGTGGTCAAGGCCGAAGAAGAAGATGGCGGGGCCGTGGTGGTAGAGCCCCGCAGAACAAAGGTGGAAGACCGGAGCAGACCGTTCCTCCACCTGCGGAAACAGGTGTCCAACCTCCTCAAAATGAGGCAGCACCCAGAGAAGTAGCCGGAGATATTTATGTTATCTCCGGTGGTATAAGAATAAATGAATCGGTCCGGGACCGAAAGAGAACCGCGCGTGGAGACTCCGCTGAGAGCTCCGAATCTGTGGCGATGGTTAAATATGATCCAGCGGAACGGACGCCTCCCTTCGGGGAGGATATCACTTTCGCTATGGCCGATCGGGAAGGGATCATCGATCCATGCGATGATCCCCTTACCATCACTGGAGTCATCGGGAATCGTCGTGTCCACAGGATCCTAGTGGACACCGGGGCTTCATGCAATCTAATGAAGCGCGAAGTCGCCGAAATGTTGGGAGCTGCTGCTCATGATCTCCCGATCGCTAATATAATTCTTTGGTCGTTCGACCAGAGGAGCGTCATTCCACGCGGGAAGATTTTATTCCCAGTCACCCTTGGAGAACCATCCAAGGACCGATCGGAGAATTTGGAATTCATTGTCGTTGAAGTCGACTTGGCTTACAACGCCATTATCGGACGGACCGGCCTCAGTAAGTTCGAGGCGGTCCCATCTACCTATTATATGATGCTCAAATTCTCTTCCATTCATGAAATTATTTCTGTCAAGGGGGATCAGAAAGTAGCTAGACAATGCTACATGAGCTCGTGCCGAACATTGGCACCTATTAAAAAGTCCCGGGTCGATCTGCTGGAAGAGTTGCCGCACCCGAGGCAAGCAATGGAACCCGTAGGGTTCAAGTTGATTAATTTGGTTGAGGATGACTCAACCAAAACGACTCGCATCGGGGCACAGTTAGCCCCTACTTTTGAAAAAGAACTGATCCACTTACTGAGAAGCCACGTGGATATATTCGCATGGACCCCGGACGATGTTCCGGGGATTGACCGATCCGATAGTGAACATCAGATCAATACCGAGCCTGGAAAGAAGCATGTTAGGCAAAAGAGGAGACGTTATTCTTCCCAAAAAATCGAGATTATCCGGGCTCAGGTGAATAAATTGCTGCGGTCGGGATTCATCAGAGAAATCCACTATACTGAATGGGTCGCAAACCCAGTAGTGGTCTCCAAACCGGATGGGAAATGGCGAATGTGCATCGACTTCACCGATGTTAATAAAAGCTGTGAGTCGGACCATTTTCCCTTGCCACATATCGACCGACTGGTAGACGATGTGTCTGGTAGCACCATGATGAGTACCATGGATGCTTATTCTGGGTACCATAAGATCTTCCTAGCTGAAGAAGATCAAAAGAAGTCATCATTCATGACCGAAGATGAAGTTTACTGTTATATGGTTATGCCATTCGGTTTCAAAAATGATGGAGCAACATATCAAAGGTTGGTCAACAAAATCTTTAGAGAATTGATCGGCCATATGATGGAAGTTTATGTTGACGATATGATTGTTAAATCTATGAATGATGAATACCACCTTTCTTATTTGTCTCGTTGTTTCGAAGTATGCCGAAAATATAAGCTTAAACTAAATCCAAACAAATGCTGCTTCGGGATCCGAAGTGGAAAATTTCTAGGATATTACGTTTCAGAGAAATGCATAGAGGTTAACCCTAAAAAGGTGCATGCTATCGTTGATATGCAACCTCCAAGAAACAAAAGATAATTTCAGAGGCTTACTGGCCGACTCGCCACACTAAGCAGGTTTATTTCAAAATCCACAAACCGGGCTCTACCTTTTATCAGAGTGCTAAGAAAAGCAAGCCATTTAGATTGGACCAAAGAATGCGATCGGGCCTTCTCCGAGCNTAACAAACCTGTCATAGGAGGTTACAGGGCATGAATTACACACGCCATTAACTCTATAAATACAGAGCACAACGACGGAAATATTAGGACCCTTGGGACGCATAAGAACATGCCGTTACCCTGCTGAAGTTCTAACTGCTTTCTTATTCATTGTCATTTTCGTTAAACCTCTGTTGTATTCTGTATGGATTGTTTGATTAGTGAATAGGCTATGAGCGTAATTCGCTCTTAGTCAAGTGGTTTTCTCCCCAATTCTTGGGGTTTCCACTATAAATCGATGTGCCCGTTTATTGTTTCTAGTTTCTTAATCGTTTTCCCCATAAAAAACAAATCAAAATCGAGTTCGTTGGCTGACGAACCGGATGACTGTTGGTACCCCTAAAAAGGGACCATAACAGTTTGGCGCCGTCCATGGGGACGATTCTCTAATCCCATTTGAGTTTTCTAAAAGGGATAGGATAATCAAAGGCATAGCGACTGGAACTTCGACAAATGACAATGACGTGCTTCATGACAGTCTCCCAGCACCAACATTCACTTTGAAGGATCTCGAAGCTGTCGTCAGGAAGGTGGTACTGGAGATTACGTCGGAGAGAAGTGGAACAGAACCACCGGCTGTTTCAAGCCCTATTCCCAAAAGCAGATGATACGAGAGTGATCCTGACGAGCGCAGCACTGATGATGAAGAAATCCTCAGGCGCGGTGTAACAACGAGGAGGCCTAGATATCGGTCTACTCCTCCTCCCCCGGCCAGGGCTCTAACTACCGCTCGTGGAAATGGTCAGGAGCAGATGCAGCGACGAATTGACGAGCTCACCAGGGAGTTGGAGAGTATGCGTGCGCTGAAGGATTGCGAACCTAATTTGGGACACAATCCTGATTTATTCAACAGGGCTATGGAGGCCCCAATCAGGAGAAATAAGGATGATGACTGGTGGCATAATTTGCATGCGGTCTAGACATCGTCCCAACAATCTGAAGACGTATCAGCCGCCTTGGGAGATTTGATGCTCCCCTTCTCTGAAGAGATCTGGGCAGCAGTCCCAGATCGGCATTATCGCAACCCCGAGGGGTTGCCGACATTTCGTGGTGACGGTGATCCGATCGATCACGTTGCTGATTTTGAATTACGCATGGGAACGGTTCGGGCCTCAGATTCGCTAAAGTGTCGCATCTTCGCGGCAGGATTACAAGGCGACGTCCGAACGTGGTTCAAAAATTTGCCGGCCCGATCCATACAGTTGTATGGCGGATTTATTTTGGCTTTCTCAGAGCAGTTTGCTCCAAATGTAGGACTGCCCCGAAGCAAGCATGAACTATATCAGTTGAAATATACCCCGGCAAAAATGAGTCTTCTGTCCTTCATGGAGAAATTCAATAGGACCGCCCGGGGCATCAAACTTGAGCTCCGGGATAAGATTGATATTCTACAGCAGGTCTTGGGACCGTGCGGCCTTTCGGCAAGTTTGGTAAAGAGTCCACCATCCATTTTGGGTAAACTTCTTCAGAAAATCAACAAGTATATTAAGGTGGATGAAGCGTTGGGGCTAGGCTATCGGAAACCTAGCGGGAATTCTGAGCCCGCAGGTGATCATAGGATTTCCTACCCTAAGAAGCAGTCGCGAGAAGTAGCGGCTGTAGGCGAGAAAGATGTCCCCCCGAAGCAGGAGGACAATCGGATGTATTGCGAAGTACATCATAATCACGATCACCCGACCCTGAAGTGCCCGCTGTTGAAAGAGACAGTAGCGGCAATGAATAAAGAGAAGCCCGACCGGAATGGTCAGAAGGGCAAGCGAGCGGAATCCCCCCGAAAGGGCCACCAGGGTGACGACCGTCACAGGCCGCGGGGAAGGTATAATCGGGGACAACCCCGAAATTATAATGATCGGATGGAGGATCGACGGTCTCCTCCGCCAGAGCAAGATAGAGGCCAACACGGTCGAGAGAACCGTGGTCAAGGCCGAAGAAGAAGATGGCGGGGCCATGGCGGCAGAGCCCCGCAGAACGAGGGTGGAAGACAGGAGCCAGGCAGCTCCTCCACCTGCGGAAACAGGCGCCCAACCTCCTCAAAATGAGGTGGCACCCAAAGAAGTAGCCGGAGATATTTAAGTTATCTCCGGTGGTCTGAGGATAAATGAATCGGTCCGGGACCAAAAAAGAACCGCGCGCGGAGACTCCGTTGAGAGCTCTGAATCTGTGGCGATGGTTAAATATGATCCAGTGGAACTGTCCCCTCCCTTCGGGGAGGATATCACTTTCACTATGGCCGATCGGGAAGGGATCATCGATCCATGCGATGATCCCCTTACCATTACTGGAATCATCGGGAATCGCCGTGTCCACATGATCCTAGTGGACACCGGGGTTTCGTGTAATCTAATGAAGCGCGAAGTCGCTGAGATGTTTGGAGCTGCTGCCCATGACCTCCGATCGCTAATATAACTCTCTGGTCGTTCGACCAGAGAAGTGTCATTCCATGTGGGAAGATTTTATTCCCATTCACCCTTGGAGAACCATTCAAGGACCGATCGGAGGATTTGGAAATCATTGTCGTTGAAGTCTACTTGTCTTACAACGCCATTATCGGAAGGACCGGCCTAAGTAAGTTCGAGGCGGTCCCATCTACCTATCATATGATACTCAAATTCCCCTCCATTTATGGAGTTATTTCTGTCAAGGGGGATCAGAAAGTAGCTAGACAATGCTACATGAGCTCGTGCCGAACATTGGCACCTATCAAAAGGGCCCGGGTCGATCTGCTGGAAGAGCTGCCGCACCCGAGGCAAGCAATGGAACCCGTGGGAATCAAGTTGATTAATCTGGTTGAGGATGACTCAGCCAAAACAACTCACATCGGGGCACATTTAGCCCCTGCTTTTGAAAAAGAACTGATTCACTTGCTGAGAAGCCACGTGGATATATTCGCATGGACCCCGGACGATGTTCCGGGATTGATCGATCCTATAGTGAACATCGGATCAATACCGAGCCTGGAACGAAGCATGTTAGGAAGAAGAGGAGACGCTATTCTCCCGAAAAAATCGAGATTATCAGGGTTGAGGTGAATAAATTGCTGCGGTTGGGATGCATCAGCGAAATCTACTATACTGAATGAGTTGCAAACCCATTAGTGGTCTCCAAACCGGATGGGAAATAGCGAATGTGCATCGATTTCACCGATGTTAACAAAAGCTGTGAGTCGGACCCTTTCCCATTGCCGCATATCGACCGACTGGTAGATGTTGTGTCTGGCAGCACCATGATGAGTACCATGGATGCTTATTCAGGGTACCATCAGATTTTCCTAGCTGAAGAAGATCAGAATAAGTTATCAATCATGACTGAAGATGGCGTTTACTGTTATGTGGTTATGCCGTTCGGTCTCAAAAACGCTGGAGCAACATATCAAAGGTTGGTCAACAAAATCTTTAGAGAATTGATCGGCCATATGATGGAAGTTTATGTTGACGATATGATTGTTAAATCTATGAATGATGAAGACCACCTTTCTTATTTGTCTCGTTGTTTCGAAGTATGCCGAAAATATAAGCTTAAACTAAATCCAAACAAATGCTGCTTCGGGATCCGAAGCGGAAAATTTCTAGGATATTACGTTTGAGAAAAATGCATAGAGGTTAACCTTGAAAAGGTGCAAGCTATCATTGATATGCAATCTCCAAGAAACAAAAGAGAATTTCAGAGTCTTACTGGCTGACTCGCTGCACTAGCAGGTTTATTTCAAAATCCACAGACCGGGCTCTACCTTTTTTCAGAGTGCTAAGAAAAGCAAGCCATCTAGATTGGACCGAAGAATGCGATCGGGCTATTTCCGAGCTGAAGACTTATCTAAGCACTCCCCCGGTGATGGTGAGTCCAACTTGTGATGAACCTTTGGGGTTGTATCTTGTTGTATCAGAAGTTGCCGTCAGCGCAGCTCTGGTGACCATCCGAGACGATATTCATAGACCCGTTTATTATGTGAGTCATAATCTGGTATCTGCCGAAACCAGATATTCTACCTTGGAAAAATTCATGATGGCTTTGAAAAAAGCCGTATCCAAGCTGAAATATTATTTTGAAGGCCGAACTGTATATGTCTATACGGATCAACCTCTGAAGGTGGTCCTTAAACAAAAGGATTTGAATGAGAGATTAGCAAAATGGGCTATCAAACTCAGCGCTATGTATCTGGAATTCTTGCCCCAAAGAGCGAGCAAGGCTCAGGTTCTAGCCGATTATGTGGTTGAAATGACCCGATCGGCCATATATCTTAACCAAGAGGATGATCGATGGACGATCCACGTAGATGGATCGACCTTCGGAGGAAGAGGAGCAGGCATTACCTTAACAACGGTACAAGGTGATCTTATTCATTCCGCAGTTAAATTTTCCTTTGCTGGAACAAATAATGTGGTAGAATACGAGGCTGTATTATCAGGAATGACCTTAGCTCGAAAAATGGGAGTTAGCATAGTTCGAATGTTCTCAGACTCAAAGTTAGTAGTGGAACAGTTCGCAGGGAGATTCGAAACTCATGATCCGATGATGAGGTTATATTGTGCCAAAGTCCTGGAATTATCCAAAAAATTCAGTGAGTTTTCTCTTGACCACGTGCCACGAGAGCAGAATAAGGTTGACGACTCACTCGCCAGATTGGCCGCGGGCATACCTGACATAGAGCCGAGCACTATTTCGGTCTACATCCAGGACCGAAATTCGGTCGATATATCAGTGACCGAACAGTCTATTGAAGAGATCGGGACTCTATGCCATGAACTCCATGGCTTGAATATTAACGCTACTAAATCTCCTGGGGAACCCAATTGGATGGATCCTTTTATTAAATACCTTTCAAACGGCTATCTCCCTGAAGATAAGTCTGAAGCCAGAAAAATAGAAGTCCGGGCTAAGAGATTTATCTTGGTTGACGGACGCTTGTTTAAAAAGAGTTTCGAGGCCCGCTTCTGCGCTACTTATCCCCTATTGAGGCTGAAGCCGTCATGATTTATGTTCATGAAGGGATATGCGGCATTCATTCAGGGGCTCGATCTTTATACCACCGCATCACTAGAGCTGGATAATTTTGGCCAACATTGCTTGCGGATGCCAAGAAATACACTAAACGTTGCGCTATATGTCAGTACCATGCTCCGATCCCGCAATTGCCTAGGTCTCCCTTATCGGTTACCCCATTGCCTTGTCCGTTTGACAGATGGGGGATCGATATCCTCAGACCTTTCCCTCGGTCAATAGGGCAAAGAAAATTTTGTATCGTAGCGGTGGAGTATTACTCGAAGTGGATTGAAGCAGAAGCAGTAGCCATCATCTCAAAGAAGGTTGTCAAACACTTCTTATGGAGAAATATCGTGAGCCGCTTCGGGGTTCCCCGAGTGCTCATATCAGATAATGAAACTCAGTTCCGTGGAAAGAGCATACGGGATCTATGCACCAAGTTGGGCATCATCCAACATTTCTCGTCAGTAGCCCACCCCCAAACTAATGGACTTACGGAAGTATCTAACAAGGTTATCCTGAAAGGATTGAAGACCAAGTTAGAAGATTTTGGAGGGAAATGACATGAACACATCTATGAGGTCTTATGGGCATACCGAACTACATCTCGCTCAACAACCTAGGAATCACCTTTCTCATTGGTGTATGGGACCGAAGCTATTAGCCCGGTGGAGGTTGCCATCCGATCACCTCGGATATCTCATTACGATGAGCATATGAATGGTGAAAGGAGATTATTGGACCTCGAGATGATCGAAGAAAAGAGAGATGCGATTTACACGCGGATGCGTGCTTATCAGCGAACTATGGAACGGGNGAAGCAGTAGCCATCATCTTAGAGAAGGTGGTCAAACACTTCTTATGGAGAAATATCGTGAGCCGCTTTGGGGTTCCCCGAGCGCTCGTATAAGATAATTGGACTCAGTTCCGTGGAAAGAGCATACGGGATTTATGCACCAAGTTGGGCATCATCCAACATTTCTCGTCAGTGGCCCACCCCCAAGCTAATGGACTTATGAAAGTATCTAACAAGGTTATCCTGAAAGGATTGAAGACCAAGTTAGAAGATTTTTGAGGGAAATGGCCTGAACACATCTATGAGGTCTTATGGGCATACCAAACTACACCTCGCTCAACAACCTAGGAATCACCTTTCTCATTGGTGTATAAGACCGAAGCTTTTAGCACAGCGGAGGTTGCCATCCGATCACCTCGGATATCTTAGTATGATGAGCATATAAATTGTGAAAGGAGATTATTGGACCTCGAGATGATCGAAGAAAAGAGAGATGCAATTTACGCGCGGATGCGTGCTTATCAGCGAACTATGGAACGGGCGCATAACAAGCGAGTCCTCCCAAGGGAATTCTTTGAAAGCGATCTCGTCCTCAGAAGCATTAAAGTGCAGAGGAACGTTGGAAAGCTGGACAGAAATTGGGAGGGACCGTATCGAATATCAAAGAAATTGGAATTGGGTGTGTATAAACTTGAAACATTGGATGGTATAGAGGTCCCCCGAACTTGGAATGTCATGAACTTAAGGCGATATTTCTTGTGAACTTTCGATTAACCTGTTTGACTTAATAAACGTACATTCCTTTAAGCGTAAGCCGAAAACAAGTAAGTACAAAACAAATTATTTCTAATTGAGTGATGGACCGATCTTGAAGTTGGGTGACTTAGGACGAATATGGACTGGTGACCGAAGCTTCTTATCCACAAGGCTCCCAAGTTGTAGTGATCGTTCTGGCGAGTCAGATGCTCCTGCACTTGCCTAGCCCCATGGATGAGTTGTGATTCTCTCAGAACTCATTACGAACTAAAACACTCCCTTCAATGACATTCATTCTTTGGAAATGGCCCTTGTACTTACGAAATCTGCCGCGAAAAGAGGAATGGGGGGGGTCAACATATCGAAACACATGTTTGGTCCTAGTATGAGACATGTTATGAGCAAAAACTTAGCCAATGTAACCTACGGGACTTCAGTAGAACTAAAGTTCGGCCAATGCTTATAAAAACTCATATTGAACCTAGACAGCGCCTCTCCAATCAAGTATTGATTCCAAGGACGGAATAAGAGTGATCCGCATACAATGTAAAAAGACCGATCCATCAGAATTGACATGAGTAAGCCAAACATAATATCTGTGTCCGATGGGTTAACACCCTATAAACATCCCCAATCATACACTTGGTGGTTAAAACACTCTCGTTAATTTGAAACATAATAATTCACTTAAAAGTTAGTTATAACACTTTGTTCTGACAATTAAAAAGACAAGAGTTGAGAGGAAAGAGTTGTATATTGAAAACAATGAGCAAAGCAGGTACAGAATACAACTGAAATTTAATTATCATACCCATCTTCCTTGTGTCCAATTCCCTGCTCCTGCGGCTCGGTCCGGGCCGCGAGCTGCTTCAATTCTTCCTCTTGGTCGACCACCTTTTGGTTGACCGCTCCCTCCATCTCTTCAAAGAGATAGAAGAAAGGGTCTTCTTCCAGAACAGGTTCTTCCAAAGTTCGAATAACCTAAAAGTTGCCATCTCTTTCAAGTGGCTCGACCGCTTTCCATCCTTCGTCCGAAGGGGAAAGCCCGAACTGCTTTATAACCTTCTCTCGCATGTTATCCAGATATTTATCAGTATACACCCCATGTATGTTATCCGCCAAATAGAATATAACAGGGGGGACCGAGCGAAGCCTAGGACTGCTTCCCGGACCGAACCTTCGGCCGAAGTGCGGGTTCTTGTCTGCTCCTCTTCCAAGTTAGCCTTCTCTTCTTGGGCCTGAAGGAGAAGTTCGTTCAACTTATTTCTCTTCTCCTGGGCCTGACCTTGAACTTGGTTGACCTCTTCTTCCTTGGCCCGCAGTTTGGCCTCTAGGTCAGAAATTCGCCCCTGAGCTGTTTTCCCTATCTTCTCCAGCTCATAGACTTTTTCTGCTATGAGTGAGACCTCCGTCCGAACTCTTAGCAGCTCACTATCCAGTCGGTCCCAGTCCTCCCATACCGTGACCAACTCACCATGTTTGATTTCAACTTGCCTTTTCGCAAGGTCAAGTTGATATTGGACTTGTTGGGACACAACACTGCCACCCTGGTTCTTCTCCACGGTGATGGTAGTTGTGAAGGCCTTCCTCAACATCTGCATAAGATAACAAGGTCAAAAAAGTGAAGCTACGGGCCTTAATATAAAAGAAAACTACCTTGGTGGTGAGGTCGAGGAAGCCCTCGATGATTTCTTCCCCAGACATGTCCGCTTGGATGTTGTCTGGGTTTTGCTCTCCATAAAGGCGGAAATCCTTCGGGAAAACACTTCTCCAGGAGGTTAGTTTCCTCCCCTTACTGAACCTGTCTAGCAGGCTTAAGGCAACTCTCCAGTCGGAGTTAGTCTTAGGGCCCGATGCAGGCTCATTCAAAACGATCCTCTTAGTAGGGACCGAAGCGCTCTCTTTTTCTTCAGCCTTTTGGGATCCCTCGAGGCTTCTGCTTCGGTCGCCTTCTTCCCTTTTTCCCAAGGGGATTGGTGGCAGGGAGACGTTTGCCTTAAGGTGAGGACCGGGGAGAACCTTCTCCACGGGAACAGCTCCATGCAGCAATGAAGCAACAATATTAGCATTAATAAAAGAATTGTTTCCGATCTGATAGAGGCTAGATAAGCTCAAAGAATGAATCCGAGCCGTTATCACCTCCTCTACCACTCCAAATACCCGAAACGCAGGTCCTTCCCCAGTCGAAGGCTGCCTTGTGCAGCGCAGGGTTAATGTGCCCGCGCTGGTAGTTTGGATCGGGGGGTTGCCGGACCCCGATGGGACCAGCATACCCCCCGTTGCTGATTCACTTTTATCAGCACTCCCCGATGCTTCGTGTTGTCCTTCAGAAGGACGGACCGAAGCAGCCGCCATACGTTTGAACCGTGAGCTAGACATCGTCTCAGTTGAGTCTGCAAAACAAATACATAAGGATCAGGAAAGGATAAAATAAAAACATTACTTCATACCTGATCCTTCTGATGGATCTGAGCTAGAAAACATCCCCTTCGGGGCTGGGCCTCCGGTCCTACCCGCGACACCTATTTCTATCAGTCTTTTCTCACGAAGCAGCTCCGTTCGCTTAAGGCGTGCTTCGGGAGGGGGGAACATCGCAAGTGTATTTGCGGTGTCCAAACGAGAGGGTTGAACATTGTTCGGTCCAACTGACCTATGCGTGGCCACACCTTCAACATGTCCTCTTTTGGGACTGTCATCCACACATAACAAGACTCCCACACATGGAGAGACTCTTCTTTATCTACTATAGCGCACTCTTTAGTGCGCACCGCTATATAGTATAGTTTGCGGCATCCTAATAGACCCTTACCCCTTCGGGATCCCACCAAGAACAGGTTGAAAAAATGTTCTAAGGTCGGGGCCTTATTCTTTTGATGGCAATAAAATATGAAAGCCACTATATACATATAACTACCCGGAAATAACGCAAAAGTAGGGCAGTGAATTTCTTTAAAAACTGCTGCTACAAAAAGATGTAGTGGAAAACAGCCCGCACTTCAAAGAAGCGTGACTGACCGGAATAGCGGATGCTGTCACATTCATTTCCACCGGAAGAAAACATAGAATATCTTCCCGTCCATTCCAGATGGAATAATGTGCCGGAATTGAAAACTTAACCAAAACTAATCAATATCCAACTCAGACATGGCGGGGTATCTCGTTTTATGAGGAGTCATAATATATACCTTAACGAAAATCGGAATGAAAGGGGTGGAGCGTGAAACAGATTGAGGGCGCAAATAGCTCAATAGGGCAATTCTTCCTTTGCGAAATAACGATGAGGAGAAACAGTACCCAAAACCCCGATTTAAATATTAATTTCCCGACCAATGGTGAGATTCCACGTAATATTGCCACAGACGATGGAAGTATAAACACATTGAGCACGCCTGCTGAACGATCGAATGTGAAGAGACGCATATCTGGATATTAATATTTAAAATAAAACAAGAATAAAAGTATAACACAAATATACGTTATGGAATCGTAAATGTAAATCGATTCCTGCACTAGTAAACTTAATTGAAAGATCGGTCCCCTGGACGCTCACCACCAGCAGGTACGGTCCCATGTTCTCTCGAATGTATAAACATCGTGTGATCGGCCTTGTATCACCCCTACGATGGCAATCAAGCCCGAGGGGCTAGTGATGAGAACTCTAAGACCGGATACCCTGCAATAGATAAGGCCCAGTAACGATTGGGCCGATCCATATGGTGGAAGTGAACTTGTGCAGCCCATTAATACACTTAACGAAAAACGGCCCGATGTTCTGCGAGAGGACCAAAGATAATCTTGGCGAAATAAAACGTTTTCTAGCAACAGGCTCCGTGGTTCGGTCCAAACGGTTACAAACCCACATTTTCCATGCTTCGGCCTTCACACGTTTACCACGCCTTGGACCTGATCACGTAGACCACGCCTCGGTCCCAACCTCGTTTTGCATCGCGCGAAAACAACCTCTTACAAACCTGTCAGAGGCGATTACAGAGCGTGATTTACACACGCCACTAACTCTATAAATACAGAGCGCGATGACGGAAATAGCAGGACCTTTTGGACGCGTAAGAACATACCGTCACCATGCTGAAATTCTTACTGCTTTCTTATTCCTTGTCATTTTCATTAAACCTATGATATATTCTGTATGGATTATTTGATTTGTGAACAGACTATGAGCGTAATTCGCCCTTAGTCAAGTGGTTTTCTCTCCAATTCCTGGGGTTTCCACTATAAACCGTTGTGCCTCTTTATTGTTTCTAGTTTCAATCGTTTTCCCCATAAAAAACAAATCAAAACCGAGTTCGTTGGCTGACGAATCAGATGACTCTTGGTACCCCTAAAAAGGGACCATAAGAAGTATGAAATCTAATTATCATATAAAAATAATTGTAAGATGATATTATATTTTTATTATTAAAAGATATATTAAATACATTTTTATATTTTATATGACAAAAACAAAAGGGTGATCAACGAAAAAAATCATTAACACATAAATTAAAATAATATGTTGAATATAAAACAAAATCATTTAACAAATAATATTTTTCTAACGGATAACCAAACGAGTAGCATAACAGATAGTTGGAGGATAATAATGTGGGTAACAAGATGTATAACCATACAAGTAACCAGACGCATAACCAGATAGCTAGCGGACGGATATTATTAAAACCGCTACCAATTCCATTTAAAACAGTAGCTCATTTCTCACCACCCGTTTAATTATCCAATTTCACCTAAACGAGACAATTAACCATCCGGTAACAGGACGGATAAACCAAATGTTGAAGATCGTCATTGTAACAATACTAGTTAGATGATAAAATATTGCGCTTTATTCATTAATTAGTTAATCATCTTACATTAAATATATCATATATAAATATGAAATTAATTAGGTAAATATAGGAACCTTTTAGTATAATTATGTCATGCATATAAACTATGATAAACGGACTCTTCTCCCGGAGCGGTGAATCCGAGTGAGACTCTTCCCGGACACTGGCTCTTATCAGACACTAATTGGATACGAGTCAGTTTTTTATATTTAAATTTATTATTATTTAATTTGAAATTCTCATTATTTAATTTATTATTAATTTCTATATTATTATAGTTTTGTCAATGTTTAAAAAACTAGCGGTTTATTGGTAATATTGGAGTATACTATAGTCTACACCAATTATATCGACATTTTACATGTTTTAAACATTGATTATTGTTTATATTTATCGTCTTAATTTATTATTTGTATAAAATGATTAGATAAAATCATAACTATATTTATTGTTAATTATAAACTTTATTAAACAAACATGTCTCTTTTTGTCAAAGCTCCAGGGTTGGATGCAGCTCCGATGCAGGTTCTACTCTGACGCGGTTCCGACATGTAATTCTATATTTTATAATATAACACTATATATTTTTATTATTTCTATTTCTATTCATATTTAATTATATATTGTAATTCTATTTGAATATTTGAATATTTGAACCCATAAAAATATATCTGTAGTTTGAGAAATTTCATATTTCAATATGATGTCGATGAAATGAGTACCAAATATTTAAATTTTATGTTTTAATTTAAAAATAATTGATAATATTAGCGAGCCAGATTCTTTTAAAAAATTCGAGTACTTGAGTCCGAGACCCCATGACACCGTAGCGGTTTCTGTTTAACATAGTGTATAAGTAGGCTTTCATATTTTTTCATTCGAACTCTTTTGTTATATATATGGTATTAGAGCTTAATTGATCTATGAAATTTCTATTCTATTAAATAAATTCTTATTATTGGGGCATGTTTTGAACATTGTTGTAGAAATAACGATGGGTGAGACTAATGTATTATACTGTGAGGTGATCATGATATAAGTAATCATGATTATTAAAAAAACTATTTTGAAAACATTGGTATAGTGATCATGATTGAAAATGAAATTTTACAATGTGAGTTTTGCTGACAGTTGGGGAATATACAAATGAAAATGAAATTTTCATTTTAATTTGATATCTATTTATAGTCTTGTGGAAAATATAGTTTAAGAGCAATTTTTTATGCTAATGGGTATTCTCATATTGATCCTCAAGTAAAAAATAGAGGAATCACAATGATGATTTTTTAGATAATAATTTTCTTAAACATGTTTTGCATTCTCATATTGTTAATACTTTGGACAAGTGGCATTTATGTTTTGGTCATGCTTCATATTATAATTTGAATAGAATCTATTTTTTTGCCTGTAGACATTGTGACTCTTTTTGTCTCACCCCAATTTTTACTATAGAATTGAAGTATGACACGTTATGTCTTTCCTAAGAAAGACATAAAGTTACATCCATTTCATTCTAATTTCCTTTGACTTACCATATAAAATTTGAATTTAAACATTTCTTATAAACACATATATATCAAAATATATCTATTTTACTAAACATCATTTCTAATCATCGGTCTAAGTTTCGGATATTTCGGGTCTCACACTTTTCATATGAGCAACAAACACGATTTGTCTTTTCTTGGAATACGACAACGAGCATCATGTTTCTTTGACTTAATCCATATTGATGTATGGGAAAAATGTAGTGTGCTCACAAGAACATGAACATATTATTATCTTGACAGTAGTAGTAGATGATTATTCACTGGTGTTTTGGGCCCATCTGATAACTAATAGGAGAAAAATGATGAGTATGTTAAGAGTTTTCTTTGCAATTATACATACACAATTTGGGGGTTCAAGTTTGGGAAAGGAAATATACCAACAGAACATATTTGTTAATGAAAAATGTTCAGATTTGTTGGCAGAAAAGATGTATTATTAATTCATGTACATGTGATCAAACTCCACAACAAAATGGTAGGGTTGAAAGAAAACATCGACATATAGTATAACTTGCTTGATCAATGATGTTTCATGCAAACTAGCCATGAGAATTTTTGGGCTATGCAATATTTTAGCTGCTTATATAATAATAAGTTGACATCCTCCGTGTTGGATTGGAAAACATCACATAAATTGCTCTTTTAGGAATTACTAAATTATGAAAATTTGCACTCTTTTGGTTGCTACTTGAACAATGTTTATTGGATATACGCTTACTCTAGGGAACTATCGTCAATTTTACCCTGGCACAAAGAAAACTTGTGTTCACAAGATGTTTTTTTAATGAAAATTTGTTTCCATTAGCTAATGTTTTAGGTCGCTCTCCTGGAAACTCGATTTCACTTCATTTCTCATGCACAACTGAAATTTCACTTGTTATGATTCCTTTAGAGCAACATGATTTGAGTACAATTACCCCCACAAGTCCACCTATTAGAAACCTTGCACCACGAACACCAGATTCCGATGATGACGACCTTAAGGAGCCAGAGCAACCGACACAACATGTCATTTGTGGTCGGTCACAATGTATCCACCGAGAACCACGATGGATGAATGACTATGTATGTGCTACTCATCGTCAACCAAAATTGACCTATGAGCATATGGCTTTCTTGGTGAATATCCACAAGCAAGGTACACGAACCCACCTCATACGATGAAGCTGCAGTCGACGATATGTGGTTCACCGCATTGGAGAATGGATTGGATGTGCTTCGACAAAATGAAACATGTGATTCTGTGGAGTTGGCATAAGAAGAATGTTGTTGGACGTCGTTGGATACTTAAAAAACATTGCATCCATATGGCACTATTAACACGAATAAGGCCCATTCGAAAGCACAGAGTTAAGCAAGATAGAAGGAGATAGAAGGGGTAGATTATGGAGAATTATTCTAACTAGTGACGAAGATAACTACAATTCCTGTATTTCTATGTGTTGTAGCACAAAGAAGTTGGTCAATTTTTTAGCTTGATGTTAATAATGCATTCCTTCATGTCATGTTGGAAGATGAAACACATATGGCGTACCACTTGGATGCCCAACCCTGGCCATTATAAAGTTTTCTCGTTTGATCAAATCACTCTATGGACTTAAAACATGCTTCCCGTCAGTGGAATCTTGAGTTCACTGATGCATATCTTTTGGTTTCACTGCATCCATCAACGATCCTTTCCATTTTGTTGCAGAGTACATGTGGTTCTTTAATTACGCAGTTCTTATTCTCTAGGACTTCGATTATATCCAAATTCCTCACTTCAATCACCCTCTGACAAGACGCTCGTTATCGGTTTTTTGTTATATTATTTGGAGGGCAATTCATCTAATGGAAATCAATGAATCAAACAACTGTCTTTACACCATATGTAGAGGTGGAATATCGTAGCATTGCGGCGACAACATTAGAATTGTAATGGTTAGCAAATTTATTGAGTGATATTCGTCAACTGTTCGCAACGTCATTCATTTGATGTATGACAACAAGACTGTCATACATATCACTAGGAATTCAGTTTGTCATGAAAGAATGAAGCATCTAGACATTGATTTTCATATTGTTAGAGAGAAGTTTGTCGATGATTTTCTTTTGCCACGAAATGTTCCATCTAAGTCACAACTAGCACAAATCTTACCAAAGAATTACCAATACCTCAGTTTTATGTAATGCTACAACAAGTCAACTCATACATTGTAGTGAAATAGTGCATTCGATCACACCTTTAGTGGAGTTTTTGGAGTAGTTACCATAGGATGAAGATATAAAGAAATATTACATTCATTATTTAAAGATTAACAATTATTATATTACTTACTAATAGACAATAACTATAGAAACTACGTGTAATTTTTAGAGTAGTTACCATAGGATGAAGTTATAAAAATGATTTCATATTGTTGTCGAACCTTTGAAAACGTTAATAGTACATTTATAAATGTTTTATCACACTTCAACTTATAAAAGAGTGAAAATCTCTCATCAAATGATTTAGATAAGATATTTTGTTTTTAAAAATATTGATTTAAAATGCAATTGAATGGGTGTTATGGAAAATAGAACATAATTAGAATTGGTCAAAATTTCAACTGTGCAGTGTAGCTGCAAATACTTATGGTCGGGTTTTGGTAGGTGCAATAAATGGTTAAATAGAATTAGTGCACCTCCTAAAGTTGTTATTATATCCACATCTGATTTATTAGAAAAATTGATTGAAATGGAAAATAATTTAATAATTCAATAATTAAAAGAAATGAAGTAGATAATTTTGGTGTCAACTACTTAAACGGCTTAAATTTTTGTGAATGTCTTGTCATAATTAATGATGCATACCCTAAAACAGTTAGCCAACCCCACACCCCAATAACAGCAAGCCGCTATTTACGATTATGACTATTTACCAGCCACACATTTTATGCTAGTTTTTTATGTGAAATTTTGACGCGCTTAAGGCATGCCGCAACAACAAGCATTTTATACATATATTTGTTTTTGTTAATACATAATATTGTATTTAATTTTAAATTTTGAAATTTTCAAAATAATCAATAAACTCTTATCATTTTTCTGTAAAAATTGGATATTTTATTGCTATCCCAGATTCTAGTGTCCCATGCAATAAGATTACTATTGATTCATCGAGCATTGCTCGTTCAAAATAATTAACACACTCAAATAACAAGTTATATGTAATCATTTATTATATTTTTTTTCAGATTTAATAACCCATAATTTTTTAAAAGAAAAAATTACAATGGTGGCACCCGATATTTTAAAATAGTGTAAATGCATTCAAAGTTTATAAATTGCATGCAGTCTCTTGATGACCCTTGAGACAGTAGTATTCGTTTTCTTCTTTTTGTGTGAATGATTTTGATAATTTATTACTCTTTTTATATTTTTCAAAGTTTGAAGATATACTCATTACATATTTTCAAATTTAAATGGTAAAATAAAAACTATTGATACATTTAAATATTAACGAGTGCTAGAGTCAAATATAAATGATTTGGAATTTCGGAGGCAATCACGCAATTCTTCAACTTTTAGGGCATGATGTTTTTCAAATTTTAAAAATTGTAGGTCAACAACACACATAATCAATTCAAGGGTTTGTATGTAATTTATAAACTTTGAGATCACCGTCTTTACACTATTTTAAAGTTTCATGGTTATTGACAAACACAATACTTATTTAAAAACATAGATTTCAACGTCCTTTTTTGGGCTGTATTGTTTTAAAATGTAGCTAATTTTTTTGGTAGGTCAATGTTTTTAAAAACACTATTGCACTAGTGGCAGGTTTCATGAATAATATGGCATTTTAAATATACATTTATATAAATACTAATAATAGGCATTGCAAATTTATTACTTAACTATTTGAAAAATATTTAATGTTATTTTGTTATTTCAATTATTATAATTTTCCAAGTCACAACATCACAAAGTTCTAAAATAATAACTATCATTTTAGTCATTAAAATCAATCTCTATTTTTAGTTCGTTTGTTTATTAAAATAAGCAAAATCAATTTAATAATTAAATTATTGTGTTATAATATAAATGAATATATACAAATATGTTACAATTTATATACTCTTTAAAAAGTAAATTTTATATTTGATCCACTTTTTTCGTTGATTGATTCGTTCGTGCGAATCAACCTGATCCGATTTTGAAAACCTTAATGCGATCTTTCGTCGAAAGAATTAAAAATAAAATAAGTGTGGGTCGCGTTTAAGGCAAATCTAAGGAATAATAACAAGTTGCCTAAAAGTGTTATGATTACTAGAATTGCTCATTACTATAGAAAGCGACATGTAATGTGCCTTAATTATGTTAAGGCTTATCATAAAATAAAGTTGTTGATGTATTACAACAATTTTGAAAAGGATGTTTACCTAAATGGTAGAGAACATTAGTTTAGGGATCAAGTTACAAATATGAAACTTTCAAGGGCTAAAATGAAAGCCAGGGTGGCATTTGCAAATTTTCACATTATTTAATGACGTTTACATATTCGGCATGATGTTGGGTACCAGCCGCCAAAATGGCTATACTAGCATTTTAATTAACTAACTAACTATTATACTTAAATATAATAAAACGTTATTTTATCATTTTACATTTTCTACCAAATTCGGTTTCAATATTAATATTCAAATTCTCGAGTGGAATGATATGCTAGGAAAAATGAAGTAAATTTATTGTCTTAAAATGTTTTTAATATGACTCTTGACCAATCAATTTATTTCTTTTGTTTTATCCCAATTAATATTGGAATTAGTGTGACACATGCTATTTATAAGATTGTACCCATAATGCGTGAATTTAAGTCATTGGAGAGCAAAGTTATATATTAATTTACACTATAATTAATCGATAGGTACAATACAATTAATAGGGTATCATAAGTCCGAGCACACACAAAATGAAAAACGATCGGAATCATGCAGCCACCCTAACATGGAAACTCCACGCGACCAAGGCTTGTAGATCGACTCAACACGAGACAGGGAGCAGCCCAATTTTCGTAGAATCCCGACATACTTCATAGTATATTAACAAAAATTGATTCAATTTTACAAATTATGGTTGAAATTAATTTTGTTTCAATATAAACCAATTTTTTATTGCAAGACAACCCATTGTGATAAATGTTTTAGAACAACTTTAGTTGAATGCAACATATAACTCTTTTATTGTAAAATAATTTTTTTAGGTGCAAATCTATAAAATATAAGATTTTTGGTAACGGTTTATGTACTACGAATAAAATACAAATACTACTAAATATTTTAATCTGAATAATTGAAGCATATAAATAAGCCGCGTGTCAGTGTACCGACAATTGTTTTAATCCCAATTTTGTCCCTGTTAATAAATATAACGGCAGGTATGATCTAATGAAGCCCGATTAAATGGGCTCTGCCTTCTTCTTATAGGCCCATCTAGATAAGATGGTAATTACCATTGTTGTACTCAGAAAATCATGAGTATTAACGGTTGTTGGATTTGTAATAAAACAAAGTCCGTTTTAATTTTTTTAGATTGAGGGAATGATTGTAAATAAAGAAGAAGTAAATAACACATCAATTTTAACGTACAAAACTCCTAGAAAAGGGGAAAAAACCACTTGACTAAGAGCTGAAAATACTCTTAGCCGATATATTAATAAAACAGTTTATCTTACAAACGTTGAGAGATTATGAAAATGACTAAGGTAAAATAAGAAAACGCGAGTGGAAAAACCAGCAGGGTAAATGCTGATTTGTACGTCTAAAAGGTCATGTTGAGCTTGCCATTAAGCCATGAATCTATAGAGGGGAAAATGCGTGTGAATTACGCCTGTAACCACCTATGATAAGGTCATTTTCCCATAGCGGAAAACGTGAGTGAGACCGAGGTGCAGACTGTGTGATTGGGTCTGAAGAGTGGGAAATGTGCGTGTGCCTACAACCTGCTGTAATGAACAACACGTAACTTCAACCTTCGGTCTTGATAGTTGGTTATTGAGCTTGCATACTTCCTTAGCCCAAGTGGGCCTTCGGGCCCTACTATCTTTATTGTGTTGAGTCCTTATTGGAGGTTGGATTTGGGATTCTTAGGTTCAGCTTCCATCACCTAGGCCACTTAGAATGGCGTGGGCCTCCTCTCAGTTCGGGATACCGGGTTCCGAAGTTTTTATCACTAGCCCATCGGACTTTATCGCTATCGCAGTGGTGATATGAGTCTGACCATTTTATTGAGAGCGCATTGGGCAAAAATGTCCGATCGAGCGACGAAGGACTATACATGAACCAGCTGTTACAGCGTCCCTAAGATCGATCCTGTACTTAATGAATTTCACGATTAATCTAAAATTTGAAAATAATAACGGCTATGAGCAAAAGCGTATTTTGAAATTTAAAATAACATGCGTCTTTCCATATTCCACAGAAGGACAGGTCGTCAGACTGTGGCCGGCTGCAGCATCACACTTGTTAACTTGTGAGTGGTTGATGGGAAAGTATAAAAGCTGATATTTTGGTATTGTGCAACCATCGTTGCCATTTTGCGAAAAAATTTCTCAACCCTAGATGCTCCGGCGATTATGTTCTCTCCCATTGCAACCTCCATTTTCTTCAGAAAAATTCAAAGTAATCGTTCATGGCTAGATATCCCAATGTTTCTGAGATTGACATCGAAGAAATTCTGGTCAAATTCTCAATTCCAGCCCATTAGTCCATCTGGAGGGGGAATGAAGATGTGTCCTGCTTCCTTCCCGATGAGATGAACGTCTCTGCTAGCGGCTCTTCTCGTCATATTGAGTTATTCGAGGTGATCGAATGACAATCTTTACTGGACTTACTGCTTCGGACCTATATACCAAAGAGAATGGAGATTCCAGGGTCGTAGTGCGGGGTGTAGTCCTGTAAGCCCATATAACATCGTAGATATGTTCGGGTCACTTTCCTCCCAAATCCTCCAATTTAGTCTTCAATCCCTTCAGGATAACTTTGTTGGATAGCTTCGTAAATCTGTTGGTTTGGGAATGAGCCACTGATAAAAAATGTTGAGTAATGCCCAATTTAAAATAGAAATCCAGAACGGACTTTCTGCGAAATTAGAGCCCGTTATCTGACATCAAAGCACGGGGTACCCCGAAGCGGCTTACAATGTTTCTCCATAAAAATTATTTTACAACTTTATCAGAAATTATGGCCACCGCTTCTGCATCGATCCACTTGGTATAATATTCTATTGCCACAATGCAGAATTTCCGTTGCCCTAATGATCAAGGGTACGGTCCTAGAATATCAATTTCCCACCTGTCAAAAGGACAGGGGAGCGGGGTCACCGATAGGTGAGCCCCTGGCTGTTGCGATAGCGGAGAATGATACTGGCAGACAACGCAACATTTGGTATACTTCTTGGCATCTTCGAGCAATGTTGGCAAAAAATATCCGGTTCTGATAATGCGTTAATATAAGGATCGAGCCCTAGAATGAATGTCGCATATTCCTTCATGACCATAAATCATGACAACTTCGACCTCAATAGAAGATAGACAACATGAGCAGTCCCTCGAAACTCATTTTAAGGAATCGCCCATCATTCAAGACATATCTTTTAGCTCTGAACTCGATCTTTCTGGCCTCTGATGTGTTCTCATCGAGATAACCGTTAGTCAGATATTTGATAAAGGGGTCCATCCATGTGGGTTTCAAGGGAGATTTAGTAACATCAATGTTCAAACCTTGAAGTTCGTGGCATAACGCCCCGATTTCCTCAATTGACTGCTTAGTCACAGATAACTTGACCGAAGGTCGGTCTTGAATGTGGACCGATATAGTGCCCGGTCCTATGTTTGGTATGTTTGCGGCCAATCTTGCTAATGTATCAGCAACCTTTTTCTGTTCCCGCGGCACATGCTCAAGTGAAAACTCGCTGAACTTCTTGGATAATTCAAGGACCTTAGCATGATATAGCTTAATCATGATCTCATGTGTTTCGAATCTTCCCGCAAATTGTTACACAACTAACTTGGAATCTGAGAACATTCGCACTTTAGCAACTCCAATCTTTCAAGCCAGGGTCATTCCATATAATACGGCCTCATATTCCACAATATTATTAGTTCTTGAGAATAAGAATTTTACTGAGGAATGAATAACATCACATTGTAACGTAGTAAGGGTAATGCCTCATGGATTAAGAATATAGCTCATCGGGTCATCTCAACCGCGAAGTCAACAAGAACCTAAGCTTTGATCGCCCTTCGAGGTACAAATTCCAGATACATAGTGCTGATTTTGATTGCATATTTAGATAATCTCTCATTCAGATCTGCCTGATTCAGAACTTCTTTGAATGGCTGATCAGTATAAACATAAACTTTCCGGCCTTCAAAATAATGTCTCAGATTAGATATAGTTTTTTTCAGTGCTAGCATGAATTTTTCCAAGTTAGTGTATCTGGTTTTCGCCGATATCAAAGAGTGACTCACGTAATAAACAGGTTTGTAAACATCGTCTCTAATGGTAATCAGAGTTGCGTTCACTGCGACTTATGATACAGCTAGATATAATCCCAATGGTTCATCGCTGCTTCGACTCACTATTATAGGGAGAGTACTCAAATAAGTCTTTAACTCTGAGAAAACCCTATCGCATTCTTCGGTCAAGTCCAAATAACTTTCTTTCCTTAATATTCTAAAGAAGGGCAAGGCCCGATCTGTACATCTAGAAATAAACATGCTTAGCCTAGCTAGGGGCCGTCAGCCTATGGAGTTCCCTTTTATTTCTCAGAGGTTGCATGTCAATGATGCCCTTAACTTTCTAAGGATTAACTTCTATTCCTTTCTAAAAAAAATAATATCCTAGAAACTTGTCACGTCGGATTGCAAAACAACACATGTTTGGATTTAGTTTGAACTTATATTTGCGGAAGACTTCAAAACATCGAGTCAAATAAGAAATATGATCTTCATCATTCATACACTTGACAATCATATCATCAACATACATTTCTATCATATGACCTATCAAATCTCTTAAGATTTTATTAACTAGCCTTTGGTATGTTGTTCCAGCGTTCTTCAAGCCAAAAGGCATGGCCACATAGCAGTAGCCAACATCTTCGGTCATAAAAGTCGATTTCTTCTAATCTTCTTTAGCAAGGAAGATATGATGGTATCCGGAATAGACATCCATCCTGCTCATCATTGTGCTGCCAGCGACAGCACCCATCAATCGATCGATATGTGGCAGAGGGAAAGGATAAGACTCACAACTCTTGTTTACATCGGTAAAATCGATGCACATTCTTCATTTCCCATATGCTTTGGAAATCACAACAGGGTTGGCTACCAATTCAGTTTAGTGGATTTCTCTAATGAATCCAGATCGCAACAGTTTATTCACTTATGTCCGAATCACTTCAAATTTTTCAGGAGAATAGCGTCTCATCTATTGCCAGATAGGTTTTGCTCCGGTCTCAGTGTTGATCCGATGTTCAATTTCGGATTGTTCAATCCCAAGAACATCGTTCGGGGTCCAAGCAAATATGTCCAAGTGACTTCTTAGCAGGTGAACCAGTTCTTCTTCAAAAGATGGGGCCAGATGCGCCCCGATGCGAGTAGTCTTGGCTAAATCTCCTTCAACCAAGTTAATCAACTTGATACCGCTGGGTTCAATAGCTTGCCTCGGGTGCGGCAGTTCTTTCAGCAAATCCACCCGAGCCCTTTTAATTGGTGCCAACGTTCGGCATGAGCTCATGTAGCATTGTCTTGCTACATTTTGATCCTCTTTTAGAGATATAACTCCATTCGCAGAGGGCAATTTAAGCATCATGTGATAAGTAGAATGGACCGCCTCAAATTTACTGAGCCCGGTCCGTCAGATGATGGCGTTGTAAGCCAAATTGACTTCAACGACAATAAATTCCAGAGTCTCCGTTTGGTCATTGAGTTGATTTGTGAAAGTGATGGGGAATAAGATCTTCCCACACGTAGTAACACTCCTATGGTTAAATGCCCAGAGGGTGATGTTAGCAATGGGGAGATTGTGACCAGGAGCTCTCAACATTTCAACCACTTCGTGCTTTATCAAATTGCACAAAGCCCCGGTGTCCAACAAGATCCTTTGGACCTGACGATTAGCGATAATTCCACTGATGATAAGATGATCATCACATGGATCAATAACTCCTTCACGATCACCCACGGTGAAGGTGATGGAGTCCTCATTAGAAGAGGACCGCTCAATAGCATCATACTTATTCAACGCCACAGATTCAGATCTCTCCGCGGAATCCCCGCGCGCTGCTCTCTTTCAGTCATTGATTCTAATTCCACCGGAGATAAAATAAATATCTTCAACAACTTCTCTTTCCTTGGGCAATGCCTCATTTTGAGGAGGTTGAGTGTCCATTTCAACTCGTGGAGAAGGGGGATTCTCCTGTCTTCCACATTCATTCTGCGGGGCTCTACCGCCCGACCCCGATTTCGTCGTGTTCAGGCCTTGTCCACGGTTCTCTCGACTGTGCTGTGGTCCTTAGCTTCGGCTTCCATCACTTGGGCCAGTCTAGAATGGCATGGGCTTCCTCACAGTTCGGGATACTGAGTTCCGAAGTTCTCATCAACTATATACATAGTTAATGCAATAAGTAATGAAATTTAATAGAGAACATTTTTAAATAGAATTTGATATTGCCAGGGTTATATATGCAATTATAATACCCCTGGCTCGTCTGATGTGGCTAAATCCTATTTTTGAATTTCTCTTGTATTTATCGAGTGATGTGATTTCGTGGGTAATCTTAAAATTCGGCCATGCCTGGCCCCCGTATGAGGTTTCTGATGGTGTTTTGAGCGGTTTTGGATGATTTCAGTCGGAAATGATGTCAGGGGTATTTTCATAATTTGGCATTCGGAGTGCTCGTCGGCGACCTAAGACGATATTTTTGGCTATCTCCTAAGCATTTGGAGACAATGAACTGGTAAAGAATATTTCCGGTCATTTTCTCGACATTCCCGTGCTACTAGTGTTCGACCGGGGTGCATTCTCGAAGTTTCGGTGGCGCTGTGACATTTATTGCGTTTTAATTGGATATTTTCTAAGTAAGTTGGACTAATTTGACTAAAATTGGGCTTTTGGACCTTAAGTTGACTTATTGAGCCGAATTTTTCTATAAATACAAAACCCTATGGACAAAAAAGGGAGGAGACTCTTGACACGTTTCCCAAGGCAAGCCTCTCGCTCGAATTAATCTCGGTATTCGCGAGATTTTGTTGTCCAGCCTCATACCTGCGACTTTTCGTTCGAAAAGTCGCGAGTCATTAGTTTCTGTTCCAAAACTCGTGACTCATTGCTTGTCCCGCAACTTTTCGCACCCCTGTCTCGCGACTCTTTGCTTGGCCAGGGGACTCACGAGATTTCGTCCGAAATCTCGCGACCAGCATCATATTCGCGAGTTTTCACCAAAGTATACCACTATTCGCAAGTTTTCGACTGCTCTGGCGTGACAGAGCAGATTTGATCGTTTTTCGTGGCGTTTTCGCCCAAAGTATCGATATCTATTCATTGTAATTGTATGCTTTGATTATCATAGTGAAAACCAAGGTAGTGCTTCGCTCTCCCGAGGACGTAAGCTCACACATTGTAGGCCCAACCTCGTATCTCGCTCATGTCCCTACAACAATTGAACTCGGAATAATTAAAGAAATTGATTGATTTATAAAATAAATACCAAAAACATTTTTAGACGAGATCAGTATTACTACCGTCTTTTTAAGACAGCGGGTCAATTTCATCGATTTTAATTGAATAAGTATGCTATCTATGTGATACAATTCACATCAAAATTTATTGTACACTTATCAACGACTGTGTTAAAATTGACTTGTTTACAATAAATTGAAAAGAGAAATATATTTTAAGGTTGAGAGTTTTTGTATTAGTTGAATTTCAAAAAAAAAGGTAGGTTACTTAGTGGAATCATCTTTATGTACTTTTAATATCATTTTTCTTGGTATGATATATGTGATGGGACATTCGGACCAAATACAAGTGTTAGAGTTCTTTTATAGAGTTACCAACGGTATAGAATTATGATCTAGACAACGATCAATATTCAATTTTTAGATTTGTAGTTTTTTGTGTGACAACTTAGGCTTAGGAAATAGTATGAATACATACGATTTAATGTGTAAAATCCAAAACAATAGGAAAAATATAAGGTGCTAGGAGAACTTCTTGGTTGATCTAATCTGAAAAGAAAGTTAA
The DNA here is from genome assembly GCA_009725065.1 of Utricularia reniformis. Classification (NCBI taxonomy): domain Eukaryota; kingdom Viridiplantae; phylum Streptophyta; class Magnoliopsida; order Lamiales; family Lentibulariaceae; genus Utricularia; species Utricularia reniformis. The sequence continues at coordinate 112,463 of RWGZ01001602.1, forward strand.
AGGTGTTTCAAGTGATGAATAGAAGATATGACAACATAAAATAAGAACATATGAATAACATGCTGCGGCGGATAAAGTTAAGTGCTATAGATCCAATCAGTGTGTATCTTAGGAAATTCCTCCATCGGAGGACTCGTTAGGGTGTTGTCAAGCCTATATCTGAATTGTTCTTTGTATCACAACCCTTCTGTTGTTAAGTCCATTAAAATTGGAAACTTCCATAACAACATGTGTTTGCCATGAATATAAGCAACTGCTTTTCTTATGCATTATGGGTGTGCTGATGTGGCGGAACCGATCATAAGTTTAGGGACCCAACTATCTACCCGGCCCGATTCAACATCGCAGAAAGCGATCCATCACTTGGCCATTTCAATCGTTTGAATCCTCTCTTAGGTCCCGCCACCTGCATTTTGGTTTGGACCGCATATTATGACTGAATTCTTTGCATGTGTCAAGCCCTCCTCTTGGTATTCGGTTTAAGAGTTTTAACAACAACTAAATAAGTTTAGCCCAAGATTTCGTTGGAACCAGTATGGACAATGATGGACTAAGACACGTCTTGAACCAAGACAAACATGCTCAACCAAAGATAGACGAGTCTGACCCACGATGTGGCACCACCCATGTTCATTAGATATGGAAAGAAGAATCTTCTAAGTATTGGAATGGTTTCCACAGTTGGTCGAATAGGGTTGTAGGCTCCAAAGTGGATTGAACGTTATAGACTCAGAGCTGGCTGAGGGGTCAACGGGGCGCATATGCGTTTTAAGGAAACTATAGACAATTATGATAAGATTGTTAAGTGTGTAGATCGGTATTGTTATCGATCGGCCACAATTGGATAACGATCGGCAATATTGTCGATCGAGGCACACATGGAAGACGGTGGGTATTGGTACGGATCGGTTGAGAACCAAAGTATTCAATATCAAAGGTGAAAAAGGGACCGATGTAATTGGTCGAGGACCAAAGCACGTGATCCTAATATATGAGATGGAGACAATCAATTGAGTACCAAATTGAGATATGGTGGAGACCACTAGTCTAGGATATCGACAGTTAGGACATCTACATCGTTGGCCGCCCACTCTGACTGGGCGACCGACATGTCAAACTATGTGACTCGTGGGACTTTCCCATGTGTGTGTGAGGAGGGAGGGTATCCCTGTCTGTGACACTCTTTTTCCTTTATTTTTTTTAAATTAAAATTATTTTTAAAATAGTTATAATATATAAATATTTATAATATATTGATATAATAATTTTATCGATAATATTATGATTGTTATGTATTAGATATGCAAAAACGATCGTTTTATTGATATATATGTTTTAATCGATTTAATTAAATGATTTTTAATTATAATTTTAAAAACCAAAATCGAACTAAATACTTATCAAATTTATTAGATTTCCAGATTAGTATTTACATAAAAAAACATGTTATACAAAAAAAATATATAAGTTTCCAGACATTGTTGTATGAATAAAAGGAAAATTATTTATAAAACTATTTATATTAATATTATAAATTAAGAATGATGATGTGTATTGAGAGAAAGCTGATGTGGAGAGAGATAAACGACTGTACGGGCAGACAAAGATGTGGATGCCCCTATGAAAGGAGATATTGAAGAATAAAATATCATATCAAATTAGTATATATAGACGTATATATATGATTTGATAATGTATAATCATATATGTGGATATGATCAAATATTAGGAATATTTATTAGTTACATTAATTATCTCAACCACCTCATCTATATAAAGGGAGTGGGTCTTAAGGTTCATTGTTATACACTTTAATACTATTGTATTACGAGTTTCCTTTTCGTGTGTGTGTTGAAATCTTCTCAAGTGATAGTGAATTTGGCCTTTTCCGTCATTCTGGATTTCTACGTTAAATTTCTTGTGTTGTCGTTTTATCTTTACTTTAATTGAAAGATTCAAATTAATCTATTGAGGTTGTTTGCACACGTGTTTAATCACACAATAATGGTTTAAAAATATAATGATTATCAATGGCAATAAATGATGAAGGAGTCAAAGACATTCCAACCTCATGGAGAATCTATAAATACAAGATTGTGATCAAGGAAAAGAGATCTTCTCCTTTCGGCCCTATCATTTGATTTTTGCTAATCATCTCATGTTTGATGTTATTATAGTGCATTTGCCGAAAACTTCTTCTTTCCGTACCATAATTTTTTTCCTATTCGTTTGAAGTTTCCATGTAAAAATCTGTGTGTCTTCACTTTGCTTTCTAACTTAAGTTTCTTCCACAACAAAAAAATATAAAATCAGTAAGTGTGCATTGGTTGAGTCAATTTGAAAGAGTTGATGAATCTTAACCTAGTGGATCTACAAGAAGTGGATAGGGTGAACATAATTGGATGCTAGGTAAAAGCTAGAAGGCTTTCCGATACCGATTCTTCCTTTGTATCTTCAACCTATAGAAGTAGCTCCTCTCTTCCCCCATTGCCGATGCAATTGGTCCTTCAGATCAGTAAATTTATGACCCTGCATTTTGGCCTCCAGATCAGTGTTTTTCTTGGTGACTGATGCGAGTCATGCGAAGGCAGAATCTTGCTCCTTGGTGAGTTCAGGAGCGAATGTTGGTTCCTACTCCAAAGAGTTGCACTTTCATGTTCTCCCCATCTACACGGACCGGTATACCACTCAGATCAATATAAAAACATAAAATCTCTCGTTTTCAAAGACTTTTTAGATAAAACTCTTTCATATTCTCTATTTTTAGGTTGTGTGAGCATGATTTTTGGGGTATAACTCAAAAAATATTGATTTTATCCATAGTTTGAACATTGATGTAATTCTAAATGTTGAGAAGTATGAATCAATTAAATAGAGTAAATTATATTTTTTAATCTTATGGGAAAATATGTATTTTTACTAATATCATGTTCATCATTCCATTGTTTTTTACTAAACAGTTCTCAAAATCAAGTTATTATAAATTCATCCAACTCACTAACGTCCATCTCACCATAATTTTTTGCCAATACTTTATTATCATTGTACCAAATAAGCCATATGACCTCCTTGCCAATTCTGCCCCATTGACAATCCTAAAATCAGTATTTTGATGCTGAATTAGTCCATGGAATGTGGAAATTTTTAAATTGATCTCTCAATACTCTAAAAAGCCGACATATTATATCATTGGTTCATTGGAGGGGTTCTAGTTTGTTTGCCGAATAATACTATTTTAGGGTCCAAGATTTTAAAAATTGATGATTGTATTAATCAAATCATTAATTGATTTATGCACATTAAAACGCATGAATATATGACAATTTACACTCAAATCAAACATAAAAGAAAACTAAATAAAAATATTTTAAAAAATATAAGAAATGAGACATCAGCATATTAAAATATATTGTATATATCTAAAGCACTAATCTTATATAATATTATATTGTGCGGTAATCATATGGAGTTTCGATTAATATTTTATTATTGAAATAAGTTTAAGGATAGAAAATTAATTTTATTAATACAAATATTATTGAAATATGGAGTTTCGATTAATAATTTATTATTGAAATAAGTTTAAGGTTAGAAAATTAATTTGATTAATACATAAATTATCATTTTATTTCTACAACGGAACACTCATATATTTTTACATTCTAAAAACATTATAGAATCCTTCATAATTTATATTTGTATTTGTATTTGTATTTGTATTTTTATTTCTAGATAAATTATTTGCAGAATTCGTGCAGAACACACGAAGTGTTTAGTAGTACAACATGGGAACTAAGAATATTACCTTTGAAGTTTTAATGTATTAAATATTGTAAATTCATAGAGGAAAAATAATATTAAACATATATCTTAATAAATAGAATTGTAACATTTAATATAATAGTTGTGTATTTAATCTATTAACCTAAAAAATAAATGAGCATTCTCAAAACCTCTCACGGAAAAATAAAAAAAATTACTATTATTCATCATTTATTAAAGGTTTATTAAAAAATAAATTTTCAAACAACTTAATTAAAGTATGAGTGTTTCTTGTTAATTGATTTTATTAAAACGGTTTATATTTGTTTAGGAACAAGTGTGTAAGGGGATGGGACGATAAGCATGACCGAACGGTGGGAAGGGAATACTAAATCAATATTTCAGTAGTTTTGTCAAAATATTCAAATTTACGTGCTAATTTCATATAAACGGATAAACCCCGAATATTAAGATAAAAAATTGAAAATATTATGTATAAATCAATCAATATTTCAATAAGAAACATTAATAAAATATATAACAATTACTTAATATTATTCCATGTGCTCAAATTCTTTATTTCTTTTACCAGAATTCAAATGTCCACACCATATTTTCACACTGCACATCTCAACTCCATCAAAATTAATTAAAACCCTTTGCATTTTCGTTGCTTCTTATTCTTCTTCCCTTTTCAATGAACTTATTCTTCTTCTGCTTTATCTGTTTGCTTCTTTGCATAATTTATATGTATTCTAATCAGGAGCAGTATTCATTGAGCATCGACACCGAGAAAAGCTCCGGTGATAGGTTTCCTCAATGGAGCTTAAAGGAAACAAGAGATTTTTTGACGATTCGGGCGGACCTCGACCAAACATTCATGGTAACGAAACGTAATAAGATCCTATGGGAGGTGGTCTCTACTAGGATGAAGGACAAGGGTTACAGTAGAAATCCTGATCAGTGCAAATGCAAATGGAAAAACCTTGTTACTCGTTACAAGGTAATCAATTTGGCTTTCTTACTTAAGTCGCTAATTAGGTACCGATTTGACTGGTTGAACAAATTGTTCTTTTACTTGATTATATATTGCTTGTGTAACTTCTATGTGTCTAGGGTTGTGAAGCCGAAGAGATGCGACATCAATTCCCATTTTACGGCGAATTGCAAGCTATATTCGGAGCTCGGATGCAACGAATGTTATGCCAAGAGGATGACGTTTCAACAAAGAAATCTGCAGAAAGGCAACTATCCGAAAACGAGGACAGCGAAGATGAAAGAGGAGTAAGTAGTAGTGTCCTAAAAAAGAAAAGAAAATCGAAAGGAAACCCTAATCCCAGTTCGAGTTCAAGCGGGAGCTCGTCATTTAGGATGATAAACAACATAAAAGAAATAATGGAAGATTTCATGAAGCAACAAACTGAAATGGAGATTCATTGGATGAATACTTATGAAACAAGAGAAGAAGAAAGAAGAGAAATGGAAATGGAGTGGAGGAATAAAATGGAAGCTTTGGAAAATGAGAGAGTGATGATGAAGAAGAAATGGAATGAACAAGAAGAGAGAATTAGGGTTAAAGAAGAAAAAAGAAATGAGAAAAGAGATGCCCTAATTTCAACTCTTCTCAATAAGCTGAAGAGAGACAATAATATGTAACAAACATGCTTCTCGTAATGTTAAATTTCTAGTATCATGTCAATTTATATAAATAATAGACTTAGTTAAAAATAAAATATATAATAGGGGGAGAATACAAGGTAAAAATTTGATCAAATACATCTTATCCTTTAGACTTCTAGTGTCACATATTTATATTTCTAATACTCATCCTCTCAAGTCAATCATCGAACTAACTCACACAAGATCATTTTAAAATTTTCTATGTCTACTCCGATACAATGTTAAGAAAATGGGAAAAAACTTATCGGGTGTCTTCGAGAACCCTTACTACCTATACTTCCATTTCTTAATCTAGAGTTTGCTATTGACACTCAATAAAATGTTACCGTTATTTAGTTCAAAAATGTTACGTCGATAAGCTCAAATCGTAGTTCTCACGGTTATGTAAACATAGTATGAATTAATGAATAACTGAAGTCACAAGAAGGAAGTAGCTGGTTCCTATGAATAGATTCCAAATATGAACAACTTTTTTGGTTTTCAAGATTCTCGGCTGGAACTTCGGATAATACAACAAAAAGAAATGATTTAATCACATGAGAATTGGGTATGGAAAATTTTGAGCTTTTTGTTCTAAGAGTTCAATTCCATAAGGACTTCTTTGTATGCAGATTTGATTGACAAAGTTCAATTCGTATATGTTGAATAAAAACGGATGTCCCATCAACCGGCCATACAAATAAAAAGGAGGGAATGAGGTAATATATTATGATATTCAAGGGTTTGATAATATCTCAAAACTTAAGATTTTTCCCAAAGGATTTTTAGAGAAAATGACGATTTTATTAAATTCTCGAACTTCAATGTTTTTGTAGATTTGGTTCTATAAGTTTGTAACATTTATCAAATCATATATCAAAAATGGTAAAATCGATTGCCGAAATGCGATTTTGGTGAAGGACTTCATTTGCCAAAATAGAAAACTTTGGGGATCAAATATGAGATACATACTAAATTTTGAGGACTAGTTTTGTAAAAAATCAGACAGAATAGGGATATATTTTGCCATGTTTATATTTTGGGGATTAAAATTGTCATAATAATAAAAATTTAGAGACCGAAATTTCAGAAGTCATGAAACTATGGTGACGAAATTTGCGTCTCACCCTCGTAACCTTCGTGTTCAGTCGAGTGTATGATTGATTGGTGAGATAAACTAGAATCCATGTTTTTATACCGGCCGGTACGTCAAAAACAAGACGGCACCGGTATATTGACCTGTACCGCCCGGTACCAGCTACCCGGGTCGACCCGGAAAAATATTTTTTTTTAAAAAAAATTAATTTTTTTTATACCGGCAATACCAATCGTACCGATCCGGACCGATACGAAATATTGGATGGGTATGAAAACATTGACTAGACTTCATAATACAATGTGAGATGTGTGTAATTCTTAGTTAGTTGGCACGTCCTTCACAATTCTTTGCGAACTTCTACACTTGGATAAAAAGTTGAACCATAGCTTCAAAATTTTCATGACTTGTATCCCTAATTGTAAAAGAAAAATAAAATTCATTACGAATCCACTAAGCTATAAAAGATTTAATAAAATTAAATGTTTTCGCTTCTACTCAGACTCTGAGTCCACGAATCAGACATAATTAAACCCTCGTGTGAAGACAAGAAAAGTTGGGGATAAGTGAAATATGAATTTTTTGCACAATACTGATTTAAGGTCGAGTATCGAGTACGAAACTCATTTTTAAGATGGGTAGGATGTGACGACCCACATTTTCAGGGTTAACATGGTGTAATGATCAAGAAATTTTGGCTTTGCAAACAGTACGATAGGTGAATGAGGATTCGAGTTTCATAGCAGTGGGAGTAAGATACTAATAATCATAGGAAACCTAGGCTAAATGAAACTAAATAGGAATGAGGGGATAAATTGCAATTTAGGTAAGTTAGAAGGCCTATGAATAGGGGTATAGATGGTTAAGGAGGAGTATTTGACGCTTTGACATGAATAAGCCAGGAAAAGAACTTATGGAAGTGTTTCGGTAGGAATAATTCGTGGCGAGTCTTTCACAAATGGACGCGAAAAATGTATCAAAACACAAATATGTCGCAGAAGTATCATAATTCATCGTTTAAATGTATCATAGCACAGATTAGTCGCGAAAGTGTCATAATTCATGGTGAATTTTGAGCACAATAAAAATTCATCTCGAAAGTATCATAATTCATCAGAAAATTGGATCAAATAACAAATTTTTCGTGAAATATAATTTATCGCGAATTTGGAGCACAAGTTAATTGGTCGCGGCATGTAAACTTCCTCGTGAAATGTGGAGCACAAGTGTAATTTGTCACGAATCAACAGTGGGATGTGAGGGAGGGACGATAACAAGGATCTACGGAAGACATCAAAGGCACAGATTGCATGCGTTACGTTCTTAGAACATGACATTCACAATCTTAGGCATGCCCCTATATTTAGTTGACCTTGTTCATCGCACAATGTCGGGTTCGGCGTTTCCACCTGATATTGTCCGGCTTTATTTTCGAGACGATAACTAAACGAGACTTCCGGCACGCGTTATGAAGTATCATGTGAATTTGATATTTTTTTGCATATTTGCAAAGGCGGGCCCTAAGAAATGAAGCAAGAGGGCCACGAAGCGAAAATATGGGCCTATTGGCTATATATATGAGATTTCAAGTCATTTTTAAGTGTTGAAACTTTTGGAATACTTCACAAGGCCCTCAACTTGTATGTTTTAGCATGTAAAGTTGCGTGAACTTGCTCCAAAGGCTCAAACTCACGATTTTTTGCTTCCAAAGTCGCTTGAACTTGCTCCCAAGGCTACAACTCGTGACTTTTTGCTTCCAAAGTAGCGTGAACTTGTTCCCAAGGCTCCAACTCGCGACTTTTTGCTTCCAAAGTCACGAGAACTTGCTTCCAAGGCTCCAACTCGTGTGTTTTTGCATGTAAGCTCGCATAAACTTGCTCCCAAGGTTTGAAATCGCATGTTTTTTGGTCTATACTCGGGTGGAATTGCTCATTTGCCCCATTCATGTGGATTTGTGTGTATAGTCGCGTGTTTTTGCTTATTGTGCTCCAAGTAATGTGTTTTTGCCACCAAACTCGCTTGATTTGGTCCACATTCACGTGGAGTTTTTTATGAACTCGTTCAGAGTTGCTTTTACACTTCATTTCGTTGTTTTTGCTCCGTTTTAGCATTAACTTGCTTGTAGTTGCGTGGAGTTTTTTCTAGTCGCCTGAACTTGCCCCAAACTCGAGTATAGTTGCTTATGAACTTGTTCGGAGTCGCTTAGGGTTAGTTTAAGTATAATTTTGAAACATGTTTCATATGTATACTTAATGATGAGATTGGGGTAAGATTAATGGTTTATAGGTAAGGTAAATGTTACCCAATCGGCTTACATTTATTACCCTAATCTACATTTATGCAATATGGAATAAATAATATTTTGACAAAATTTGTGATAATATATTTTTTTCATTCTATGTCAATAGACCATATTAATTATCTATTAAATTGAATTGTCGAATTTTAAATAAAGCCTATAATCTTAATTTATATCATGATAATATTTCCTAACACGAGCATCGTTTTTAAGGGGCTTTTAGTCCTATTTTAATCTTCTATTTAGTCCTAATCATTTCTTATCTACATCCGATTTTAAGAAGTTCCTGAGGTGGGTTGCCTCCCGTGATCGCTCTTACTGAATTTGGACACTTGTAAGAAAACTAAATTATGTAATTGTTATGAATTATTATATTTAATCAATTGTTATTACCCATCAATAGGTAATTATCTGATTATTTAATATGTCCCGTTAGTCTAGTGTTTGCAATATCATCCATTAGATACCTTATATTAAGTATATAATATTTTGACCAAAGTTGTGATTAGGGGTGAAAACGAGACGAACCGGTTCGCGAACCACTCGAGCCGAGCTAATCAAGGTTCGAGTTCGAGTTCGATTTTTTCGAACCGAGCAAAGCTTGGCTCGAGTTTGAACTTCTGACGAATTGAATCTTGAACTTCAAATTTCTAACGAATCGAGTCGAGCCGGTTCACGAGCTAACAATATTATTATATTTATATATATTATAATATTAAAATTATATTAAAATAAATATATATTTTAATTAATTCAAACTCGAACCGAACACGAACTTCAATCGAACCGAATCTTGAACCATAAATTTTATGATTTTCGAACCCGAAACTAACCTCAAACTGGACTTTGAAAATTTCGAGCCGAACCCGAACCTTAAAAAAACACTAAAGTTCGGCTTGGCTCGGTTCGGTTCGTTTACACCCCTAGTTGTGATAATATATATACTTGATAGTTTATATCATGTGAAATTTATTACCTTTAAATAATATCTAAAGCATTATATTTTTACCATTAAATACTTTTGAAGTAATTGAAAAGGTAATTAAGTAATTCAAATAAAGCGTTCATACAATAAAAAATATTTTTTATAATCTCATCAAATTACCCACGATGAACCTTTATTTTACTTTAAATGTGTATTTATATAACAATTTTGAATTTTTAATATAATGATTGTTAATTTAATAAATTTAATTTATAAGTATTTCACAAGTTAGTTTTTTAACAATATGAATATTTACCCATCCGCTTACATTTATCACCACTAACATATATGTATATTATATTAAAAATATACTATTTTGAACAAATATTGTGATAAATATTATTTCATTATATGCAAATAGACCAAATTAATTTTCTATTAATTTGAGATTCGGATTTTGAAATAAAATATAGTATCTAAATAGTTTCCATCATGAGCATTTTTTTAACGGGTTTTTTCATAAATATTGAAGTTTATTAGTATTTATCGATTTTTATTATCACAATTGAATAATTTTATTTTTGAACTTTATATAGTATAAAGTTACCCACAATTACTTTTGTTTGTCTATGATTGGTGTTTAGAAAGCACATTTTAATATAACTGGTGAAGAATTATTTACTTTCTCATTTTTACTTAATAATAAATATTGTCACAATTGTGGTAATATATATTTAACAATTATTAGTGGTTCCCAAACGCATCATGAAACACACAACACAATAGATTGATGAGAAGATCATTAACAAATTATTAAAATGACAAAACATGCCACATTATTATGACTTATTAAGATAATTATTGGGTAGTTATTATTATTCCGTCTCATCGACTTGGGTCCACTCGGAGGTAGTCTCGCGGCATGATCGAGGCCTTACGCCAGAGACCTTCTCCAACGCCAACTCCGCCGTCAACCAGAACTTGGTCTTATTCAATAATGGATTCCACACTCCGCTTACTATACAATAATTAATATTGTACGGTGGTCGGTGGTGGATTGCGTGAGGAGTCCCAGAAATGAGAACTCCAACTTTCTGCAACACCAAGACAGTCGCTGGAAGTTTCCCCTTGGGCGTATGAGCCCATGCATGAAATTGCTGGCAGAACATTATACAGCCAACGAAGGTAGCCGTAAAAGCTAAGTTAAAAGTATTGGTGGAGAAAACATTTAATGGGAGCACCATAGCTGTGACAACCGCCTCCTCTCGATAGAGGGAGAATTGCGCATAATACCACCGATTCCAAACTGGTTTGGAATTTTACCACCATTCGCGTTAGCATATCGCGAATTGCATTTTTTAATCAATTCTCCATAGCCTATAGCGAGTCGATTTTTTCTGCTGCTCGATTTAGGCTAAATTGACCACGGTTTGATGCTCGATTTAGCCTAACGCGAATTGCGGCTTATTAAACTGCCCAACTTTTCTTCTCCTTCTCGCGTTTAGGGCTTATATCTCTCGCGTTTTGTTCTAATTTTTTCCTCTCCCGGCATTCCTTCTTCTGGTGTTGTCGTATTTTTGTTGGTAATCAAATCAAAAGATCCTCATCCCGCTTTTATTGCTCCCCTGGTTTGTGTTGGTACTTATTGTAAACTTGTATAACTTTATTTGTGCTAAATTGATTATTTACGAAATTAATTGTTATAATTTGATTAGTTTTTATAATAGTTGTGAAGAATGGGTTGGATACGATATTAGTTGTGACTATTTGATTTGTTATGATATTAGTTGTGAATAATTGATTAGTTACGATATTATTGTAATTATATTGTTTGTGACTAATTGATTGTTTACGAAATTAGTCGTTACACTTTGATTAGTTGTGATATTAACTATGAAGAATTGATTTTTACGATATTATTTGTGACAAATTGATTAGTTATTATATTATTTGTGACTAATTGTTTCTCGTATTGATGTATTGATTTTTTACTTGAAGGTTATGGATCCGTTTGGGAATTATAACATGTATCAGAATTATGATCTATTTCAAATGGAAGAGTCATCTTCTTTCATGGAGTTATTGTTGAGTCAAGGGAATCCAGATTTTTTATAATAAAATGTTATATTATTATTTATTACACTTTTAATATTCAATATTTATTTATTGTAGGTATGCAACTAGAATTCAACACAAATGTTGAAAATCATGACGATGCCCCATTAATAGATTTAGATATCGATGAATCTGAAACTGAACCTTCGCTACCTCGAGCTAACAGTAGAATGGAGGATGATCCATTGCCTCACACTGTTGTCGATGCTTCTAGGCTAGCACGCCTATTGTCGGGAGTTTCTCCCGACATGCGTTCAATTACTTATTGCTTAGGAGACGATGTGGTAGCTGATGACTTTGCATATGCAAAAGCTCGGCGAGTTTATTCTTCATACAACCTATGCAATCCAAATCTGGTTGTCGGAATGGGTTTCAAAGATAAATCAGATGTTCAGTTCGCTGTTTGCCACTTTCATATCGTTCGCCGTTATCAGTTTAGGGTTGTAAGATAGTACACCACAGTACTGGATGCTTGAGTGCTTTTTAAAGGAACAAAAAAACTGTGTATTTCATCTTCGAGCAAGGTGTGATGCTAGAGATACGGTCTGGCAATTTTCGAGAGGTTATATTCCTCATTCTTGTGGTGCGGGTAATGTGAGTGGTAAGCACCATTACATGACAATGAATTTTATCGCTCGTGATATGGTAGAATACATATGGAACAAAAAAGGAGGTATGTATTATTGATTTGTATACATGCTATAGGAGTTCTAATTTCATTTTTTTACAGGATTGAAAGTTCAAGATGCTATAAAACAAATGTATGATAGATATGAATTCAATGTTGGCTATGATAAAGCTTGGCATGGGGTCCAACGTGCATATGAGTTAGTGCATGGTTCCTGTGAATCGTCTATGGAGAGACTTCCAACACATTTGGCAGCTATACAGATGAGTAATCCCAGTACCGCAGTTGAATGGAGTCTTTATGACACTGACAAGGGTCCCAACGATAAGGTGATACGTTATGTTTATTGGTCTTTTCGACCTTGTGCAGACGCTTATGAACAATCTATTCCCGTTATCTCGATTGATGCTACACAGCTTTATGCACGATACAACCACAAACTCTTGATAGCCGTTTGCAAGGATTTTGGAGGTCATGTTATTCCCTTGGCGTTTGCTCTTGTTGATCAGGAAAACAAAGATTCTTATTGTTGGTTCATTGAGTTGCTGGACAATCATATTATTTGGGGTAAGTCGGCTTGTATAGTGTCAGATAGACATACTGGTATTACAGGGGCGGTTGAGTCGTTGGAAGCATTTCAGACTGGTTGGTTACATCACCGATGGTGTTTGAGACACCTTACATCGAATTTGAATACGCATATAAAAAAGCATCAGGTGAAGAAGCTTGCTTACCGTGCTGGGCAACCCCATTAGAATAAAAATGGAGATCACTAATGGAAGAAATCAGGGAAAAGTGTAGTCGTGCATACATATGGCTTACTCGACCGAAGATGAAGAATAATTTGCACAAGTGGACACTTGCTTTCGATGGTGGACACTGACATGGTACATTAACTACTAACCAAATCGAATGCGTAAATGGAATGATGAAAGATGTCCGCCGTTATCCGATTTCTAGTTTGGTGGACTCAACATTCTACAACACACAGAAGTTGTTCATAAAACGACGTGATGAATTTGCGATCATGACAAGGAATATGAAGGTTAACATTAATGATGCTTTTATAAATTAAAATATTGTTTCATTATGTTTTACCTTATTTAGGCATTCACCCAAGCAACGCAGACGTGGTATGAAAAACAACGAATGAAAGTCGACTCATATGAGATGCACTACTGGGACCCGGATATGCAAGTCGGAGAAGTGGGCGTGGTCCGAGTACACGTAAAATAGTCGGCTTGATTAGAAAGACTTGCTCTTGTGGTAGATGGATTGTGCATTTGCTTTCATGTGTGCATGCTCTACGGTGTGATAGTATAAACCATGTACCGACGATAGAACTCATTATCGGGATCCCGACTTTGCAACACTTGCAGAACCAGTATGCAGATCTACAACTTATGTCATTGGGTCCCGACAGCGAGTGGCATGTGTCTGGTTGGAGACTTTGGCACGATAAAAATTGCCTAAAGAAATCACGTGCTGGGGCACCCCGTACAACTATGATACCGAATGAGATGGACACACAAAATGATGATTGATTTTTTATTTATTGTTATCTAATTTATTCGCAAATAAGATATATTCGCAATTGATGTATTAAATCTAGCGAATCACGACATATTCGCAATTGATGGCTTGGTACTCTAGTCCGTATCATCGTCGTTACGTACCTACGAAATAAAAAAATAATTATGCCCTATATAACCCACTATTACCAAAGGAAATACACTATTTCGCACCTATAGCCAAACACCATCCTGCATGTCCGCTCATAATGATCGTCATGAAATCTATGCCCTTATTCAGGACATATACTGGGTATTCGACTATAAGCCCAAATCTATATCAAAACAATTACATTAGATCTAACACAAATGTGAAAATGTAATTTGCGCCAAAGAATGAAAACTATAACAAAAAAATAAATAACTTCAAATACCATAAGAAGACGCATCGGGCCTCCAAGCGATCGACGTCCCATTGCACCTTCACATAGACATCAATACAAATATGCCAACACAGCTGATTCCCAACTTAATTGGGGGATTTCATCATCATCCGCTAAAAGATCTAGTAACATTAATTTACCCTGATCTCCGTGCGTATCTAGAAATAACACTCCACATACTAGTAACACGACAATCGCACGAGCACAACTGCGGCAAATAATGTATTATTCCAACCTAATAAATCATATCCGTAAATATAATATGAACTTTACCGCAAGACTTCATCGTCGGTAGAATCCATATTCACTGCATTTGCATCTTGAATCACATAATCACCTAACCTACATAAGATAAAACATCTCCCCTTTATTACGTCTGAAGTCGCTGTCCAACCCAATCTATCCCTCATGAAGCGCAACCATTCAGAATCTGTCCTAACCCGTCTACGACTGACAATGGGAGTACCATCGATGGGCAGCCCCCAAATGACAGATACATCCTGTAGAGTAACAGTCGCATGCAAAGTCGCAAAACAAATATAACAAATTTATTAATTGTGAACGGTATACAAAACAAACATGAAACTTACTTCACCAGAAGGTAGGAAAAAGTATGCGTTTCTGGCTGCCATCGCTCAATCAATGCTGTCAACAAATGTTGGTCCAATTGTAGCTTTGATGTCTTGAGTACACCGTAAAAGCCCCAGCGATTTAGAATTTGAGCAACATTACGTGTAACTTGTAAATCTCTTAAGGTTCCATCCCAATGCTTGAATATTATGTGCCGGACATTTTCATCACCACATAAAATGCAATGACATAAATGTCTCTCTTGAAGGGTCAACACACTCGAATCGACATGTTGTTGGGTATGGTGTGTCATTATAAAACTAAACAAAACTCAACTAAACTCATCATAAGCAAATCACAACAACTAATATCAACGAATAATCAAATCACCGCAACTAATATCGTAAAAATTCATATTTTCACAATAAACATCATAACTAATCAATTCGTCGAAACTAGAATCATACCTAATCAAATCAAAACAACTAATATCAACGAATAATCAAATCACCGCAACTAATATCGTAAAAATTCATATTTTCACAATAAAAATCATAACTAATCAATTCGTCGAAACTAAAATCATACCTAATCAAATCACAACAACTAATATCAACGACAAATCAAATCACCGCAACTAATATCTTAAAAATTCATATTTTCACAATAAACATCATAACTAATCAATTCGTCAAAACTAAAATCATACCTAATCAAAACACAACAACTAATATCAACGAATAATCAAATCACCGCAACTAATATGGTAAAAATTCATATTTTCACAATAAACATCATAACTAATCAATTCGTCGAAACTAAAATCATACCTAATCAAATCACCACAACAAATATCAACGAATAATCAAATCACCGCAACTAATATCGTAAAAATTCATATTTTCACAATAAACATCATAACTAATCAATTCGTCGAAACTAAAATCATACCTAATCAAATCACCACAACAAATATCAACAAGTAATCAAATCACCGCAACTAAAATCATAACTAATCAAATTGGTACAACTACTATCGTAACTAATCAATTCGTCCCAAGTAAAATTAAATGAAATGGTCACAAATAACATCACTCACATAATAACAAATCATCACAACTAGCATAACAAATAACAAATAATTTCGTAACCAATCAAATCATCACAAATAATATCGTAATTAATCAAATTGTAACAACTAATATCGTAACTAATCAATTCGCCCCAACTAAAATTATACCTAAACAAAACAAAACAACTAATATCATAACAAATAATCAAATTATCACAAATACTATCGTAACTAATAATCGAATCCTAACAAATTGTCATAAATAAATCGAATGTTTGCTCTAAATAAAAACCCGAAATATGGCCAAAAAACATACCCTTGGCAACATGAGGTGTTTGATCGGAAATGTAGGAGGTATTTGATCGAATGCCCGTGCCGGGAGTGACCTCGTATGGTGAAGGAGCCGGAAATCGCGATTGGGGTTAGGGCAAGTCGCGATTCAGAGAAGAAAACTCGCGATATTTATATGAGGTCTACTCGATTTAGTCTAAATTGAGCACCAGAAAAAATATTTTTTTAAAATTCTATTTAGCCTAAGTCGACTCGCGTTAGGCTATGGAGAATTGATGAAAAAATGCAATTCGCGTTACGTTAAGGCGAACGGTGGTAAAATTACAACGCGGTTCGGAATCGGTGGTATTATGCGCAATTCTATTAAAATTTGGGGAATGGTTATGAACTTCAGGGATTTAATTTTCTCAATTGTTAAAACTACGGGGTGAACATTAGAAATTATTCAAAGTTTAGGGACTACAAATGTCAAGTTAGTGTGGAGACGAAATTTTCCAAAATTATCAAAGTATAGAGACCAAGTGCACCATTTTCTCTAGTACAAAAGAGTGTAAAACATATTCATGTTATAAATGTTGCAAGTGTAGATGATCCCCTGAACATAAACATAGCTTAAGATAGAACACAATAACATGATGCATAGACCATCATTAATATAAATTTACTTCGAGATGAATGATTCATATTGAATATCATCTTCACAAATATACCTGTGATTATGGATCAAACCTAAGATGAAATACATGTTCAGGGGAAGCTGATAACAATTCCAAGTTTAAAAAGCATAGAAAACCATTTCTGCAACCCTTAGACATCTCTTGTGTAAAGGGATTCAGACAAGACTTGACATCAACATCTTAAACATTGTGTTGCTGCTCTATATGTACAAATCTTCACAGATTGACATCCCTGAATTCCAATGAATTATAAATTGCATCTTTTGTATACAGTTCCCCCTCTCAATTTCCAGTAACATAAATATGAACAACAAAAATCAACCACATAATCAATTATTTGGACCAATTCTTCGCAAACATCGAATTTTTTTAATTGTAAAAATGAAAAAAAGATATACCGAGAGAAAAAGGCCGAGAATCAACCACAATGGAGTCCATGGATGCGCAATCACATCTCCTTCTACTTCTCTACATCTTCTCCTTGTTACGTTCCTGAATCGATTCAGGAATAAATGTAAGAATAAAAGACAATGAGAGTATATCACAGAATAAGAGTAAGAACATATCCTAATATTCAAAACATAATCCTCAATACATCCGACGTGTGTGTATTTAAAGACAACGATAATAAATGCAACGGTCCAAGCTCTTAAGGGTCTTCCTATACATGAGGTTTCAATTGGGTTGGGTTGTCTTGTTCATTGGGTTTAGGTCTTGCTCCAACACTGTGTACTTTATTCCACAATTGTATTTCCATATATTGGACGTGTATCCAAATCAAAGTTCAAAGATAATGATGGAGATGAGGGCGTGACATTATTGACCCCTAAAGAAGATATTGACCCCAAGAATTAAAGCGGGGAAAACGATGACGGAGCCAAGAGAGTTCTTCCCAAGTGGCGTATGTGCATGATGCCAATGTATTAGAAACTGGGTAATGGGATTTTTGCGGTGATGAATGAGGCAGCACGTGACGACTTGCACGAGTAGAGGAAAAATGTCCCTAGTAAGATGCTCAAACTCATGTTCAAGTTTGGTAATTTTGAGCTCCTTAGTAAGATCATCACCTTCGAATTCCTGTTTAAATTTGTCCCATATTTTTTTTGCTGAAGTGAGTCCAAGGACCCTTGGTGATATGGAACGATCTAATCCAGAGAAAATAACCACTCTAGCTTGTCCTTTTCTTGCTTGTAATTCTTCATGATGTGTTATTTGAGCCAAAGAAGGTGATGCTGGAATTGCATTGTCAGAATCCCATTGAACAACCTTTACCTATCGAGGAGAAGTTAGGTAAGTCTAGGGATAGTTGGACGGAAGAGCTAATGTGTATCTTGAGTAGTGATACGTGAAAAACTGGGTGTATTTTAGAAGTGGGTAAAGGTTTAACATATAAGCGGTATGGCCAATACGAACAATGACAAGTTATGGTCCAAAGTAGAGAGGGGCAAGCTTCAAGTTTGACCTAAGAGATAGAGAATTATGGCAGTATAGTTGTAATTTGAGATATACTAAATCACCTACGGTGAATGTTCGTTCACTCCGATGATTATTAGCATAGTGCTCAGCACGTTGTTGTGCATAGAGTAGGTGTTGTCGGAGAGACTTGAGAAGGTCCTTGCAGGTTCAGATGAAATTGCCGGCGTGCTACTGGGGATGAAAACCTGCCGAACCCCATGCTAAGAAGGTCGAGGAATAGCCGCACAAAGCTTGGAACGACAACATCTTTAGGCTCGAGAGGTACGAGCTGTTGTACACAAATTTAGCGAGTGGGAGGAACTTAGCCCTATGGTGCGGGTAGTCGAGACACTTGGTGCATTAGCAAGACCAAATGGAATAACCAAGAATTCGTAATGACCTAAGTGGGTTGAAAAGCGGTTTTGAAAATATCTTGATCATGCATACTTATTTGAAATAAACTGGAACGTAAATGTAGTTTAGAAAAAGACTTAACACCAAGCATTTCATCTAATAAATCATCAACTATAGGTCTAGGGGATTTATTTTTCAAGGATATCTTGTTAATATACCGATAGTCGACACACATACACCATGAGCCATCATTTTTTGAGACAAAGAGCACCGGTGAAGAGAAGGAACTGGTGCTAGAATGTATGAAATATAAGTCCAATAATTCTTTAAGCTTCTCCAATTCACCCTTGAGGTAGTGAGGGGTTCTGTATGGGCCTATGGGGGAAATTTCTTTGGTCTTCCCTCGGGTAGCACCGGAATTTCGTGGTCAATGTTACTGCTTGGTTGGAGGGTGTATGGTTCCTGTAAAATAGAATCATATTTTGTAAAAATTGAATGAATTACCGAGTCAATTGGTGGTGGATTTGCAGGGGTGGTATTGAGAGCATAAAGGCGCTAACTACACAATGGTCGACTTGCAATAGTTTTTCCATCTCATGGCCGCTGATCATGGATAATTCAGCAGTCGCGTGGATTCATGGGAGAGAGGGATATCATCAACTTGGAAGGTGAGTATCATTTTTTAAGATCCAAGGAGAACAGACTGTGCATTCGAAGCAGTTGACGCCAAGGATCATGTCATATGTTCCGCGGAGGTCATATATTCTGAAAGAGAAGCTGAAAATGTAAGAGTTGATAGACCAATTAAAATCCATATAAACCTTTGTGTTGAGTTTCCTGCTTCCATTCAGTGTAGCAACAATAAGTGGTGCGGCTGATGATCGAGGTAACATGAAAGAGTTAGCAAAGCCTTCATCGATAAAGCTATAAGTACTTCCAGTATCGATTAATATATGAATGACACGATTAAGGTAACGACCAATCATCCTTAGGCGATTTTCCATGTTTTCAATATAAAGCATTGAGAGAGATAATTTCATTGAGAGTGCTAGATCTAGGAGGGGCGGATGATTGAAGCAAGGGGCTTTCAATCTAGTGAGACAGGGGAGCATAGAGTGGAAATTCCTCATCATCTTCTCCCCCTGAAATTAAATATAATTCCTTGAGATGAAATATGTGATCTTTGGAGTAAGGGATGCCGCATTTGATGCATATGCGTTTGTCAAGCCATTCCTTGACAATATCACCGGGAATGAGGTGTTTCTGGAACTTTTGAGGAGGTCGGGGGTACTCAGTGGGTTATTGTTTCACCAGTGTGCTAGATCCCTTCATTGAAGAGAAGAAGGCCGAGAACTCCTCTTCCTTTTGTCGTGCTATGCGCTTGACTTCAGATTCTATCTTCAATCCAGAGTGAGAGACATGTGTGTGGAGGTAAAGTATAAAGCAATCAAGAATGGGTGTAGTGCACAGACATGAGAATTCATGTCCTCGAAGCGAGATTAGGTATTCAGACAATGATCCCACTTTTCAGATCTTGAGGAAGTCTTTCATGAGACGTTCATGGTCTAAGTTTTTGAATCGAATGAGTAATTTGGACACAAATCATCCCAATATGTGCTTAGAGTGGTAGAACGATATTCATGAGACGTTCATGGTTTGCTTTTCCTAAAAAATGAAATGGTAGCGTAATCAAGCCACTTGGATTTGGTAATATGGGTAATGATGAAGAAATACTGCGTAACTTGCCTAAGCCAATTGCGATGGTCCGAGCCATTGAAAATCCAAATGGAGCATACCGAGTGTTCGAGGATATTTCAGCATGGGTGTGTTGCTTTGGGATCTCAACGTGGGGTTGTGGAGAATTTTGAGAACTACATGTTCCAAGAATAGATCTGTCCTGAGCTAGGGAGTAGAGCTACTGCGAAATAGCCACGGGTTGGGTGTTAACAGACTCGCTGCTTTTATCTAGCCGTTGTTTGAGATTCACCAGTTGGTGTTTAAACGATTATCTTAGATCGAGATGAGAGTCGAATAGATGTTGATTCTGATTTTGGTAGTCGTGATCTTCATAGTTCCCGTCAACTGAGTTGGGTTGGATGTATTGGAGAAGAGATCGTTCGATGTATCCATGGACAAGAGAGTGTCGATCATGACCTTGATCTTTTTTTTTTAGATCTAGTTTGGCGGAGGATAAAGACTCTAATATCACTTGTTACATTCTTGAATATATTCAAGATTGAATGTTAGAATGAGGGACAATGAGAAGTAGAAGATAGAGGGTAAGAAGAACACATCTTAATATTCAAATATAATCTACAACACTAGTTTGTGTATTTAAAGATTTATTGAACAACCGTCATAAATGCAAAGGTCATAAATCATGTCCTTTACTTAAACAAAAGGTTCCAATTGGGTTGTTTTGCTCATCTAGTTCAAGTTTGCTCCAAGTGTGTGTACTCTAATCTGAAATTGGATTTCCATCTATCTAATTTGCATCCAAAATAGAGTTCAAGGTTAGCGATGGAGATGAGAACGTGTAAGAAATTACACAATTAGCCTATAACTTTTCTTAATAAAGACAGAATCAATTAATCAAAGATAATCCAAATCAACGGTTAGATTTTATTATACATATACAGAGGGAGGGGCCAATTCTAGAATTCGCCATGGCCTAGATTCTTCCCAGCCTCAGCTCAGCCTCGTAAATAGCAGAAGCAAATTTGAGAAAGTAAAAAAGCGGTTGGCCTTCCTTGTATTAGTGCAATATGGTTAACTTTGACTGAATTTGTGTCTTTATTTGGTTGTTTTACAGAATCACCATTAAACAAAGGCAAACCTCAAAACATAGCTTATATTGTTCAACCACCACAACAACAAAGCTATGGCTTTTAAACTTTAAGTAGAAAAAGCAGAATAACTGTTTTTACACAATCAACGAACACTGTTGAGATTATTTATCAGTAGACAAAATTACCAGTAACAGAGAAACAAGACTCAACTTGAAAAGAAAAGCAACACTTATCTCCCCTTTTCTCCATAAAGATTGCATTTTTTGTACTCTTAAGTAAACTGGCAAAGCAGCCGTGGAGTTGGGATAGCGAGAAGCCTCTCCGACCTCGGCGCAGTAAGCCCGAACATGTCGTTCATATCCAGTTCATTTGGTTTCATACCTTCGGGAAGTTCCCAGGTGAAACAATGAAGAAGATGGACAACCGCCATTTCTAACGCATAAAGACCCAGCTGCATACCTGGGCAAGATCTCCTCCCTGAACCAAACGGGATGAACTCGAAATTGCTTCCCTTGAAATCAGGCGCTCCCTCGTTGAAGAACCGTGAAGGTTTAAATTCATTTGGATCCTCCCACGCCGTTGGATCTCGGCCTATAGCCCAGGCATTGATCATCACCCTAGCGCCCTTTGGTATATGGTAGCCGGAAATTGTGGCATCCTCAGAGGTCTCATGCAGAAGAAGAGGAATCGGTGGGTGGAGACGGAGAACTTCCTTCAGTGCAAACCGGAAGTAGGTGAGTTTCTCGAAATCAGACTCTTCAACTTTGCGTTCCAACCCCACCACATCTACCAGCTCTTGCTGAACCTTACTCAGATCTCGAGGACTTTTCATTAGCTCCGCCATAGCCCATTCTATTGCTGAAGCAACAGTTTCTGTTCCACCAAACATCACATCCTGCCAAAAAATCTCAATCAGGATCAAATATGGCATTAAGTTCAGTAATCAACAAACAAAAATATGATTTGGGAGTTTCCCCCGAACAATTTAGAAGAATTCCAGTCGGTGGCCTGAGTTAATATGGTGCAAGATGCAGAAACAGAACACATTTTGAAGTACCATAATAATGGCTTTGATGTTCTCTCTGGTAAGCTTAATTGACTGCTGCAAATCATCTTGCCCAGTTACTTTTGATTCCTCGCTGTAAAAAGCAAGCAGCTCATCCACCATATCTGTTTCCTCCGCCTCGCTGGAGAATTTTTTCTGCTTCTTTTTCTCCATATGATCATCAATGATTTTATCAATGAACCCGTCAAGAAAATTCCTCGCCTTGGACAATCTTCCGTTAAGACCTTGAGGATCCACCCAACCCAACGACGGGAAGAAATCTGCGATATTAAACGCCCCAAAAAGCTTTGAAAATTCCTGCATGATATTGATAAATTCGTCTTTGCCCTCATCAGAAATTGTCCCAAAAGCAGCCCGATAAATGATATTTCTCATAAGCCCAAAAACAAGCTCGCCAATGTTGACTACAGTGCCGGAGCTACAAGTCACCGTAGAGATCATAGTTTCGACTTCATCCCTAACGGAATCCCAAGACTCCGCCCTTTTTCTACTAAACAACTTCATAACACAAAGCTTACGCATCTGACGCCAGAAAGGACCGTAATGAGCAAAAGCCATATCAGCTCGGTCATAAGTCAAGTAACGTATAGCTATATTCGCCGGCCGGTTAGAAAAAACATTATCGTGGATCTGAAGAACTTGCTGAGCAGCTTCTGGACTGGATATCGTTACCATATGTAAAAACCCAATTCTGAGGTAGAAAACACCGCCCCACTTCTCGGCAAGCATAGCCAGCCCCCGGTGAGTCAACTGGTTCATCATACCCATGTTTCCGATCACCGGCCACCCTCTCGGCCCCGGCGGGTAACGCTTCGTTTGAAATCTCCATAGAACAATCAAGATCAGTAAAGGTAGCAATACCAAAAAGACAAACGGAGACATCCCTTTTCCTTGTTTTTTTGAATGAGTTTTGTGTGGTAATATATAAACAAGCAGACAAGCGTTATTGCCATGGAGGGCAAGTTACTTCACCAGAGAATTTCAATTTAAATAATTAAGAAGCCGTTTCTCCTAATTAATTAAGGCTTGGTTTGATATTCATTTTCTAATCCATCATACATAACTTCCCAAATTACATGCGCTTTGTTTGTAATAACTATTAAAAAAATTGGGTATGATAATGTCGGTTGAGACATTGATAAATGATATTCCTCATAACCATTAAATACAACACAATTTTGTTTTTATCTTTTGTGTATTTATAAAATATCATTTTGATGATGAACAATCACACCAGTTTTATTTTTAAAATATATATATAATAAATTTTATAGATCTAAAAAATTGATTATTTATTAATTTATAATAAATGAAATATCTAAAAATATAGTGAAATGTTATATTGGGAAACGAAATTTGAAGAGTCAATCAAGATAAAAAAATATTATCAAACAAAATTAAGATAAAAAAATGTATACCACAAAGGAAAGCTATTCCAAGTCTGAATTATCTAGTTATTATTTTAGATTTTAAAATATCTACTAAAACAAATTCAGCGTTTATCAATCATTTATCCGTCATTTCGACGTTTTATTTATTTAATATAATTAACAAATGCATTATTTTAAAATAATTAATTATTTATTTATTCTTATTGGTGGAAGTGGAAGTGTGAATGTGAAATGTTGAAATTGCACCATAATTGCGTGAAGATAGCTACCTTTCTTGTTTAGAAAAGTAAATGACATTGATTGTCATATATCCAATCTTTTAAATTTAGTGGATACCATAAATTTCGGTCGTATCGACTTCGACTGATATTTTGACAAAATATCGGTCAGTACGAGTTTTTTTGTATCGGGTCGGGTTTTATTTAAAAAAATAAAATATGAATATTTTATAATTTAATTTATTTTAATATTTCGGTATAGATATAATACATATCCGGTATACCCGATATATATATGATATACCGATCCAATGAGCTTATCCGATATACCGTTCTTTACCGATTTTTAAAACATTGCATATATGTTGGGTATTTAATGAATTATTATTTGTATTTATTTCTAGAATTAAATAAATATCAAATTGTTTATCCTCAGAAAATATATATAGGTTTCAACCCATGATTCGTAAAAATAAATAAAATAACAAAAATACATATTGATGGAAAAGAAATATAGGCTATTTAGACCAAACCACGTGCTAGGTAATTCGAAATAAATTTTTAAACATAAGTATTAATAAAAAATTGAACGCATAATTTCTTATCTTCCAAAAAAAATAACAAGTCAACCATTAAATTTTTAAAAAACAATAAGAATTGATTATTGGTCATTGGAAGTAACATGTCATTGGTTCTATTATTGGTGAATACATATATTTTTCAAAATTGATTTAAAAAATGTTTCTGCTAACGTGTCACATACGTAAAATTCCACTATGTCGCGTATACCAAAATGGCTATGTGATACTGTACTTGGATACGTAAGTAATATGCATTTGACAAACGTGACTTTTGATCCTAAATAATAATTGATTTTACTAATAGATTATATGGTCTAAATAACAAAGAAATATATGTATTTTAAGAGATTATTTTCTATTTGCCGATATGCAAAAGCAATGTTTTAAAAACAGGTAACGACCAGTATACCGGATAAGTTCATTGAATCGATATATCGGATGTGTTTCGAGTATATCGGATCCGTACCGGAATATTAAAATAAATTATAAAATATTCATATTTTATTTTTTTAATATAAAACCCGACCTAACCCGCAAAAACTCAACCCAACCTGAACCGAAAACTCATACCGACCGGTAATTTGCTGGTACGTCCGAAATTTCCGATATAACATACTGGTATACCGGAAATTTAAAACATTGTGCAAAATTGAATGTCAATTGTCATGGTTATTTTTGTAGAATTTAAAAATTTGTTTGAATAAAAAAAGATATATTTTTAGGTGTGCAGGTAATATAATTTAGGGTACATTGTAATCCACGTTTGGCTAAACCCTAATATAATTCAGTAGTTAGTTTGGCGTTTTCCTTAACAATATATAATTAATTAATGTTTTTTATTTGTGGTACATTGTAATCCACGTCCGTGCATTAACTATAAACTGGTGTTTCTGAACAATGGGCCCCAACGCATGGGCCACTATTTAAAAGCCTATTGAAAAGGACCGTTGTTTTAAGTATGGCCATCAAATTTTTTTTATTTGATCTACTATTTATAAACTTCATACTTTAAAATTATAAAAATAACTTTTTATTATATCATGAATACTTAATCTTAATTTTTTAAAGATAAAAAGATTATATTTTATAAATACGTATTTTCTTGAATATTCAAAACAAGTTAATATCAATGTTTTAAATTTCCGGTATATCGAAAATTTTGATCGTATCGGCTCCGGTCGGTATTTTGGCAAAACCAGCCGATATGAGTTTTGCCTGTAGGGTCGAGTTTTATTTAAAAAAAATTAAATATGAATATTTTATAATTTAATTTATTTTAATTTTGAGTTACAGATCCGATACATATCCGGTATATCGATACAATGAACTTATCCGGTACGGTACCGGTTTTTAAAGCATTGGTTAATATATTTAAAATTTTATCACATTATAAATATAATAATATTTTTTTGACTCATTCACATAAGAAGTTGTAGATTATTCCCAAAAAGATTACAAAAATAATATTTTACTACTCACAAAATGGAAAAGGTAACAACAATTATTAAAAACAGTTATTTGTATACTCGAACGTCATTCTTAAACTCTTTTAATACTTTTGATATTAAATATTTAAATTTTCGACTTGAGTTATATCTTTTCACCATTTTAAATATAAGTTCCATTTTCTTAATTTCTCGTATTATATTTATGATAAATGGAAGACATGTACTTGGATGAATTTAGTTCAAAAAGGTGTTTAAATTGTAGTCCAAAATCATATTATGACTGAATAATTTAGATTAAGACTTTGACTTTATAGTAATTATTATTTCTTCGTGATAAATTTAATAACCAAATTTAATCAGTTTTAGTACTATGTTGTCATTCGCCCATGAAGATGAAATTTTATTGTGAAAACATTATTTTGAATTAATTCGGATAAAAAATGTTTATTGAAACTAGAAAATCTTTAAGTTAGGAACTTGTAGACAGCCGATAGCCCATTGCGATCAAGGACCAGAAAACGGGCTACCAATTTATTAGATTGATGAAGACTGAAGTTTCTATTTAATTCAACATTATATTAATAATTTCATAGAAGCAACATGGAGAAATTCCTTTGTATGAATGGGGGAGCTGGAGAAACCAGTTACGCCCAAAACTCCTTACTTCAGGTTTATATGTAAGTATATTAGATATTAATATCACAATAATCACAATTGATTTTCATAGAAGAAGGTGTTGTCTTTAACTTAGCCAATAATTGAAGAAGCAATTGTACACATCTACTGTCACACCCCAATTTTAACTCTGTAATTGAAGTATGACATGTTATATCTATAATAAGAAAGATATAATGTTAAATCAATTTTATTCTAATTTTCTTACATTTATCATATGAACTCGTAATTTACACATTTATTATAAAAAACATATATGTCAAAATATGCCTATTTACATAACATATGTTACCAATTTACACAACATTCAAAACAACATCAATTTTAGATATCTACAAACTTTACAAATCTAAACTAAAAGCCATAACATAGTTTTTTCCTTCAAGATTCACCTCTACGGTGTTTCTCTTTCCTAATGACAGCCGATCAATCGATATAATGCTCCGAAGATGTACTTGAGGGGGTAAATGTCATGAGTCTGAAACAAGTAATAAAACAAATGCACATGATGTTATATAGTAATGAAACAAGTAATCATCACAAGCAATAATTCACACGTAATTAACTACACTTTCTTTTCTTTCGTTGACAGAAATAATGTCTGGTAACCCCTTCAAGACATGTTACTTAAGTATCACCAAAGTTCAGGAGTTCAATCTTTCCCCATGCTTCACCTCAAGAGAAACAGAAGCGGTTACAAACTCATTTCCCTTTAGGATTTACTTTATTTCATATCATAGTGAGCACTCATAAGTGTGGACCATATAACCCAACACTTTTCTTTCTCTTTTCTCTACAAGCACGCCTGTTCATTAGACATATCCATGGTAAAACAATGTTGCCAGAAGTGTGCGTCCACAGCCTCGAATTTTTATATATCATATAATTTTAGCAAGTAAAAAGTGAAAGTATAGTATGACATTTCTTCTCACCATATCAAATTTGAGAAAATAAATGATATTGTAAAATCATACGAAAATTCTCAGTGAAAGCCAATACATACGGCTACAATATGAAAAAAGAATATTATCATTCGAAGCTCCCAATCGTTCCAGAAAATTCTCCCAATAAAACACAAGTGTTGTTGCCGCATGTAGGAAACAGTTTTGCGACACTTCAAAACATATAGTACAACTTTTTATGTATTTCCTTCCTTACGCTGCACTAAATTTTTCAAGAAAATAGACTCAAAGAGAAAAAAATCCATAAAATATTTGTATAAAAAATCTTTTCCATAAAGTACAAGCAAAATCAACAAATCAAGTAATCACATATATGCTAAAACAGTTTGTATTACTTATCTCATACTCAATCATGCCGTTCACCTTTAATTTTCTTACTGATTTTCCTCTGTAAACTTGTTCCTAAACCCCTAATATCTCTTAGCTTTAGTTAGCTCCTAAAAACCAAGTTTAAAGCTCAAAACTAAGCAAATCACCTTGGATTTCTTCCTTGGATCCTTGCTGCGTTTCTGGTTTGCTGTTCTTTCTTATCCCTTCATATGAATGACTAACTTATCCATTTCCACCGCCTTAGCCTCTATTTATATGACTAACACATGTGGTTGTATATATTTTAAGGATTAAATGATTAACCAATCATAATATGTGAACTAATGCATCATAAATGATTAATACACGTGGTTGTCTCTTGTCTTTCTATGCTTTAGTCACATTTGTCTTGCCAAAATTTACTCATTTATGCCTATAATCATGTATCCTAATAAGAATTATTTTACTAACCATCATTTCTAATCCTCTGCCCAAGTTTCAAAAATTTCGGGTCTCACATCTCCACTCCCTGGTCATTTAAAAACTCATATTTTATATGTAGCAGAGTTAGGTTGTTCTTCTGGTCCCAATACATTGTTTATTCCAGCTTCTGTTGTTAAGATCATGCAAAGTTTTTGATGACTGACGGCGGTGGTGTCTTCCCGGAGATTCTTATTTGCTTGAATGACCTTCCTGGAACTGATTTCAACTCCGTTTTCATGAAATGGATGTGTTTGTTTGAATCTAAACTTATCCCGGATGTTAAATCTCACTGCTTTGTGTTTGCGACTTCTGGGTTGTGTTTAAAAGTATTTTGAATGTCTTTATTCCCTTGTATAAAAGGGGACTTATGTTGAAACCCTATATGATGATTGCCGTTGTTTTACTCTTTCATTGTTCATTTTGATATTGCTTCTTAAATCTATTAAAGTTCATCATGGTATCCGAGCTTGTATCCTCGCCTCTTAGTATGAAGTAACTCTGAAAGCTCACAAGATTCACAATGACAACTCTAAGATCTTCTCATGGACCACCGGTTCTTGAAGGAAAAAATTATTTCAGTTGGTCTATCAAAATAACAACATACCTCAAATAAAAAAATTTCAGGTGATGTTGAAAGATGAAATCAAACCAATAGCAGAAAATGCCACCGAATGGGAGACTAAAATGCATGAAGAACAAACAATGCTACGATATAAAACCATGAAAATCTTAAATGATGCCCTTACTGACACCATGTTTGAAAAATTTGCAAATTGCACTACTCCCAAAGCCCTCTAGGATAGATTATAAGAACTTTACGAAGGAAGAGATCAGACTCAGAAAATACATGTGAGAAACAAGATGACTGATTTTGAAGCAAACTGAATGCACCCAAAGAAACTTTACAATACTACTACGATCGAACAATAAAAATATTGAACGAGATCATAGCTCTAGGTGGCGACCTTATTGATGAAAAAATAATCGAAAAGTCTAGAGTCTTATGTCAAGGTCTTCAATATCATTAGATCTTCTAAACAACAATATGTTCACCATTAGTGATGTAGAACAATAAGTAAACATGAGTGATACTGATGAATCGCAAACTTGACACAAACGTCTTGGACATTATGGTATAAAGAATCTCAAAGTACTTCGGAAAAATGGTATGTCTCTTGACTTTCCTGATGTTCATCTCATAAATAAAACATGTTCTATATGTCATAAAGGAAAATAGACAAGGAAACATTTTACGCTTAGCTTCACTCGATCAATTGAAAAACTTGATCTCATTCACACAGATTTGTGTGGACCTTTGAAAGAAGAGTCGTGAAGTAGAAATAAGTATTTTATTGTGTTCATAGATGATTAAAGTACCTACTGTTGGATATATTTTCTGAAAAACAAATATGAAACATTCTATATATTTATCACCTTCATGGCCATGGTTAGCAATCAGAAAGAAAAATCAAAAAATTGAGATTTAATAATGGGGGCAATTTGGCTAAATAGCCCACTGTCAAAAATCTCTTGCCTAAATAGCATATTTTCATAAAACATTGGGTAAATAGCCTATTTTGTTATTTTTTTAGTTAAATAACATGTTTTTATATAATTTTAATAAAATAAATCAAATAATTGGAGTATAATTTATATAACTTAATATAAAAAAAAATTATTTAAATACAATATAATACGATCGAATTGATTCTACGAGTTTGAATTCAAGTCATTATATCACATATCGATCGATATGAAATATATGTTCCGATTCGAGCCATCCAGGTGTTCAATATTATAACTCGATACCACCTATTATTTCACATATCGATCGATATTGATGAGAACTTCGGAACTCGATATCCCGAACTGGACGAGGCCCAAGCCATTCTAGGCTGGCCCAAAGTGATGGAAGCCGAAACTCAAGACCCCAGATCTAATTTCCAATAGAGATTCAACCCAACAAGTATAGCAGGACCCGAAGGCCCTCTTAGGCTGAGCCCATTAATCAGTAGTGAGGACCGAAGGTTAGCGTTTCATGTTATGCATCACTTCGGGGGATCGGTCCAGACGGTTACAGCTAAAGTGTCTTGCACTCTCGGCTTGGTCATAGTTTCCACGCTTCGGGCCCAATCACGCAGTCTACACTTTGGGCTCATTCAAGTTTTCCGCAATGGGAAAACGACATTGTCAGAGGCAGTTACAGGGCGTGATCCCCACGCGTTCTCTTCTCTATAAATGTAGGGCTCGATGGCAAACTAAGACATGACCTTTTGGACACACAAATCAGCCTATACTATGTTGGTTTTTTCCATCGCGCTTTATTATTTCGCCTTTGTCATCTTCATAAGCCCTCATTGTTTGTATCATGAACTGTTTCATTAATATATCGACTAAGAACATTTTTCAGCTCTTAGTCAGGTGGCTTTTTCCTATTTCCAGGGTATTTCCACTCTAAATTCGCTGTGTTATTTGCCCATTTCATTATCACAATGATACTGATCGGCATTATCGGAACCTCGAAGGGTTGCCAACGTTCAGAAGCTGCGGACATCTTATCGATCACGTTGCAGATTCTGAAATAAGGATGGGAACAATTCGGGCCTCTGATTCACTCAAGTGTCGCATCTTCGCGGCAGGATTACAAGGCGATGCCCGAACCTGGTTCAAAAATTGCCGCCCCGATCCATACATTCGTATGGTGGATTTATCTTGGCTTTCTCTGAGTAGTTCTCACCAAATGTAGGACCGCCCCGAAGTAGGCAGGAACTATACAACTTAAAGTACATCCCGGCAAAGATGAGTCTCCAGGCCTTCATTGAGGAATTCAACAGAACCACTCGGGGTATAAAATTGGAGCTCAGAGATAAAATTGACATTTTACAGCAGGTCTTAGGACCATGTGGCTTGTCGGCCAGTCTAGTGAAGAGTCCCCCACCCACATTGGGTAAACTTCTTCAAAAAATCAACAAATATATTAAGGTGGATGAGGCACTCGAACCGAGACAGGAAGCCTGCTGGGAAGTCAGAACCTGCAGGTGATTATAGGGCTTCGTACCCTAAAAAACAGCCCAGAGAAGTAGGGACTGTGACTGAGAAGAACGCTTCCCCGAAGTGGGAAGAGAAATGGGTGTATTGTGAGTTGCATTACAACCGCGATCACCCAACGTTGAAGTGTCCGCTACTGCAGGAGATATTAGCGGTGATGAATAAAGAAAGACCCAATCAGAATGATCGTAAAGGCAAACGAGCTGAATCTCCCCATAGGGGCCGACAAGGTGACGATAGTACAGGCCGCGGGGCAAGGATAATCGCGGGCAGCCCCCGAAATTATAAGGACCGAAGGTACTCTCCGCAATAACAAGAAAGAGGCCATCACGTTCGAGAGAACTGTGGCCAGGGCCGAAGAAGATGCTTCCGGGGTTGGGGTGGCTGAACACTGCAAAATGAAGGAGGGAGACAAGAGAATCCTCCTCCTCCCCCCGCTCCAGTGGAAGCACAACCTCCACCAAATGAGGCTGCTCCACCTGAGCGTACTGTGGCCGGAGATATTTATGTTATCTTAGGAGGAATTCGTATCACTAAATCGGTTTGGGACCGAAAGAGAGCGGCGCGTGGGGATCCCATAGAAAGTTCTGAATCTGTGGCGCTGTTTAAGTACGATGCCACTGAACGGTCTTCTTCTTACGAACACTCTATTACCTTCACGGCTGTTGATCGGTAAGGAGTTACTGACCCGAGTGATGATCCTCTCATTATCACATGAATCATTGATAATCGTCGGGTTCACAGGATCTTGGTGGATACCGGTGCTTCGTGCAATTTGATGAAGCGCAAAGTAGATGAAATGTTGGGAGCTCCGGGTTACGATCTCCCCATTGCTAATATCACCCTCTGGAATTCGACCAGAGGAGCGTCATTCCGTACGGGAAGATTTTGTTCCCGATAACTTGGGAGATCAATTCAAGGACCGAACTGAGACCCTTGAATTCAATGTCGTGAAAGTCGACCTGGCTTATAACAACATTATCTGGCGGACCGGTCTTAGTATGTTTGAGGCGGTTCATTCTACTTATCATCTGAAGCTCATGTTCCCCTCCGCGAACGGAATCATATCTGTTAAAGGGGATCAGACCGTAGCAAGACAGTGCTACATGAGCTCGTGTTGAACGTTGGCATCTGTTAAAAGGGCCTAGGTGGACTTGCTGGAAGAGCCACCGCACCCGAGGCAGGCTATGGAACCCATTGGGTTCAAGTTGATCAACTTGGTTGAGGGTGATTCAACCAAGACTACTCGCATCGGGGCACATCTGGCGCTATCTTTTGAGGAAGAGTTGGTTCACTTGCTGAGAAGCCATGTGGACATATTTGCTTAGACCCCAGATGATGTTCCGGGGATCGACCGATCCGAGAGTGAGCATCGGATCAATACTGAGCCATGAGCGAAGCCTATCAGGCAAAAGAGAAGACGCTACTCTAATGAAAAAATTGAAATCATATGGGCCGAAGTGAATAAATTGATACGGTCCGGATATATCAGCATCATAGGATTTCAGTCCTATTACGTTGGCCTTCGGGATCGGAGTAATGATTAACAGGGATAGTGGTAAGTCGACCATGGTCGAGCATGTCATGTATAGTTCATGGCGTAGCTGGATCATGCAGCCTATCTAGTTTCGTGTCACGCCTCAATGAAGGAGCGTGGATCAGACGGCGTGGACGACGGCAGTGGCATCATGATCGCCGATGGCAGTAGCATCATGATACTTTGTGTGAATTGCAGAATCCCGTGAACCATCGAGTTTTTGACGAGACCTCAACCTACTAACTAGCTATGCAGATTGAGAAATCCATTACACTGAATGGGTTGCAAACCCTGTAGTGGTTTCCAAGCAGATGGGAAGTTGAGAATATGCATCGATTTTAACGATGTGAACAAGAGCCGCGAATCTGACCCTTTGTCCCTGCCACATATCGATCGATTGGTGGACGTTGTTGATGGCAGCACTATAATGAGTATTATGGATGCTAGCTCCGGGTACTATCAGATCTTCCTTACTGAAAAAGACTAGAAGAAGTCAGCCTTCATGACCAAAGACGATGTTTATTGTTATGTGGTCATGCATTTCGGCTTGAAGAATGCTAGAGCGACCTACCAGAGGTTGGTTAATAAAATCTTTAGAGATTTGATAGGCCACATAATGGAAGTGTATGTTGATGATATGATTGTCAAATGTTTGAATGATGAAGACCATATTTCTTATTTGTCTCGATGTTTCGAAGTGTGCCTTAAATATAAGCTCAAACTAAATCCAAACAAGTGCTACTTCAAGAATCGAAATAGCAAGTTTCTAGGATATTATGTTTCTGATAAAGACATAGATGTTAATCCTAAGAAAGTTCAGGCCAAGATTGACATGCAACCTTCAAGAAACAAAAGAGAATTCCAAAGACTTACTAACCGTTTAGTTGCGTTAATCAGATTTATTTCCAGATCCACGGATTGGGCCCTACCTTTCTTCAGAATATTAAGGAAAGCAAGTCACCTAGACTGTATCGAAGAATGTGATAGAGCTTTCTCAGAGTTGAAAACTTATTTGAGCACTCCCTCTGTGATAGTGAGTCCAAACAACGATGAACATTTGGGATTATATATGGATGTATCTGAAGTCGCAGTAAGCGCATCTCTGATTACCATTAAAAATGACGTTCACAGACCTATTTATTAAGTGAGTCACTCTTTGGTATCTGAGGAAACTAGATACACTAACCTGAAAAAATTCATGCTGGCCTTGAAGAAGGCGATATCTAAGTTGATACATTATTTTGAAGGCCGGATGGTTTTTATACTAATCAGCCTCTTAAACAAGTTCTAAATCAGACAGATCTGAACGAGAGATTATCTAAGTGTGCAATTAAGATCAGCTCCATGTATATGGAATTCGTTCCCCGAAGGCCGATCAAAGCTCAGGTACTTGCTGACTTTGTGGTCGAAATGACCCGATCAGCTATATTCTTAAATCAAGAGAACGATCGATGGATAATTTATGTTGATGGATTAACCTTCGGAGGAAAAGGGGCGGGCATTACTCTCACTACGCTACAAGGTGATGATATTAATTCCTCAGTTAAGTTCTTATTCTCGGGAACAAATAACATGGTGGAATATGAGGCTGTATTATCGGGAATGACCCTAGCCCAAAAGATGGGAGTTGCCAAAGTGCGAATGTTCTTAGATTCCAAGTTGGTTGTGGAACAATTCGTAGGAATATTTGAAACATATGAGCCCACGATGAAGTTGTATCATGCTAAGGTTATGGAATTATCTAAGAAGTTCAACGAGTTTTCACTTGACCATATGCCGCGAGAACAGAACAAGGTTGCTGATACATTATCCAGATTGGCCACAGGCATACCAAAAATTGGACCAAGCACTGTGTGGGTCAATATCCAAGACTGACATTCGGTAGAGATATCCGTGACCGAACAATCAATTGAGGAAATTTGGGCTTTGTGCCATGAATTTCAGAGCATGAAAATCAATGCCACTGAATCTCCCGAGGAACCCACATGGATTGACCCCTTGATCAAATACATGACCAATGGTTATCTCCCTGATAACACTTCAGAATCCATAAAGATTGAATTTCGAGCCAAACGATATGTCTTAGACAATAGGTGATTGTTTAAGAAAAGTTTCGAGGGACCGCTCTTACAATGTTTGTCCTCTATCGAGGCCGATGCCGTCATGATTTATGTTTATGAAGGAATATGTGGCATTCATTCTGAGGCTCGATCCTTGTATCACCGGATCATCAGGGCTGGATACTTTTGGCAAACACTACTTGAGGATGCCAAGAAATATACTAAACGCTGCGCAATTTGCCAACACCATGCTCCAGTCCCACAACAACCAGGGGCTCCCCTGTCGGTGACCCCACTCCCTTGTCCATTTGACAGGTGGGGAATTGATATACTAGGACCGTTCCCTAGATCGGTAGGGAAAAAGAAGTTCTGCATTGTGGCAGTGGAATATTATACCAAGTGGATAGAAGCAAAGGATGTGGCCATAATCTCTGAAAAAGTGATAAAACATTTTTTTATGTAGAAATATCGTAAGCCACTTCGGGGTACCCGGAGCGTTTGTGACATACAACGGGCTCCAATTTCGCGGAAAGGCCGTTCGGGATTTCTGTATTAAATTGGGTATTACCCAACACTTTTCCTCAGTGGCTCACCCCCAAACCAACTTACTCACGGAGGTATACAACAAAGTTATACTGAAGAGAATGAAAACAAAGTTGGGGGATTTGGGAGTAAAGTGGCCCGAACATATCTACGAGGTTTTATGGGCTTACACGACAACACCCCACTCTACGACCCATGAATCCTCATTCTCTTTGGTATATGGGTCCGAAGCAGTTAGTCCAGTGGAGGTTGCCATCCTATCACCTCGAATAACTCAATATTACGAACATTTGAACAGTAAAAGAAGATCCCTAGATCTTGAAATGATTGAAGAAAAAATAAATGTTATCTATGCGCGCATGTGTTCTTATCAACGAACCATGGAACGGGCCGATAATAAGCGTGTCTTACCCAGAGAATTTTCAGAAGGCAACCTCATTCTCAGGAATGTAAGAGTTCGGAGAAACGTTGGGAAACTAGATAGAAACCGGGAAGGGCCTTATCGAATTTTGAAAAACTGGGGAGCTGGAGCTTATAAGTTGGAAACATTGGATAGGAATGAGATCCCCCGAACATGGAATATTATGAACTTACGGCAATATTTTTTGTAAAATCTTTGATATTTAATGACAGTTCAGAACCATAAAATGTTTCTCAAATTATGAAAAGAATACAATGAACGTAATACAAATTATTTCTAGCTACGTGATTGACCGATCTTGAAGTTGGATTTTTTGTACGAGTCTGGACTGCTGACCGTAGCGATTCATCCACAATGCTCCCTAGTGGTTGTGACCGCTCTGTCGAGTCACATGCTCATACGCTTGTTGAGTACTTAGATGGATCGCAAAACTCCCAGAACCCATTGTTAACTAAATCTCCCCTTCGATAGTGTTCATTTTCCTGAAATAACCCTTACGTCCTTGTATTCCACCATAAAAAGTGATAACGGGGACAGAACCAATCAATCAAAGTGCAAACGCAAGCATGTATTGGGACTTATGCAGAACCCGAGCTTGGCCGAAGCCTAACACGGGACATATATTCGAACCGGGCTTTGCCAAAGCTCGCCATGAGACTCACAAAAAAAAGGGGCTACGCCGCCAATGTTATAATAATTAGGGGGGACGGATAAAAGAGTGATCTATCAATGCGATTAAGTTTCCCTAACTCATTAAGCATAGCAGAATTCCAACCTAAGTCGAAGTGATCGAATGGTCTGAGCGCAAAGGTGTCTCGAACTTATACTTAGAAGAAAAACTGAGTATATAGAAACAAATAAGATTTACATCAAAAACAAAATACAGAAGGGGGACCTAAGGTCTAAGATTTAATCTACTTGTCATTCCTTCCTATCTACTTCCCCACACTTCTCCGCAATCCATGCATGGAGGTCTTCCAGCTTTCTCTCCTTTTCCTCAACCACCTAGTCGACTGATTTCTCCATCAAGTCAAACAAAGAGAAGTTGAGATCTTTCTCTAGTGGAGGTTCGTTCAGAGCCATGATCTCTTTGAAGTCTTCATCCTTAGTTTGGGGATCAATCCACTCCCAGCGCTCATCTTCGGTTTCTAGGACAATCTCTTGGCAACCTGGCCCTTCATATTATCCAATTGCCCTTCATATTATCCATGTACTAGGAGATATTGTATCAATAGATGTTTGATGAAAAAGCAAACAAAAGCGGGGACCAAGCAAAGCCAAGAAGGGCTTCTCGATCAGCCCCTTTTGTCGCTTCTTTGCCCCTAACCAATTCTTTCTTCAAGGCATTCTTTTCTTCTTGGGACTGAAGGAGAAGTCTATTTCTCTCGTCGGATAGCTATTCTATTTGACGCTCCAACTCCAAAACACGGAGGTGTCAGCTTGTTGGGCATCCTTGTACTTTGCTTCCCACTCTGCTGCATGAGAAGTCACAAGCGAAACCTAAGTGACCGCTCCCAGTAACTCTCCGTTCATGTGGTCCCGCTCTTCCCGGACCGATACTAGCTCTTACTGTTTAATCTCAACTTGCCGCTGAGCCAGGGCAAGTTGATCTTCGATTTCTTTAGAAGCCGAAGCAGAACTTTAGCTTGGCTGGATCGCAGAAATGAGGTTCAATCCCCTACGGCATGCCTGCAAGAACGACCCAGATTTAACCAAATATAAAGTTAACAACAGAGTATGAGTAGAACTTAACGCGGCCTCGGATTCTAAATACGCCGCCACCAGATCATGGATTGGGCCATCTAAACCGGCTGAGTTCTTTTTTGCCATCAGCTGATATTCCTCCAGCATGACGTCCTTCCATGACACTGGGCTTCTTTTCGGCCCCCGAGCCTTCGAAATAGAGGCCACCATCTCTTGGATCGTCTCCCAAATAGACCCTGGGTTTGATAGTGTGGGGGCCGATTGCTCTTCAATCGTGATCCTTTTCTTCAGGATCGGGGCTGCAGGCTCCTCTCCAGCATTCCTCAGCCGTTTACATTGCTTTGGGGCCTCTACTTCGAGCCCCCTCTTGCTTTTTTTTTGAGGCAGAGGGGGCCTTGACACCTTCTTCCCCAAGCTAGAGGGTGGGGGGACATCCAGTACACTAATCAACCTTTGTAGCAATAACTGCACGACGTTGATATCCATGGGGGAACTATTTCCGATCCTCTACATAGCTGGTAGGCTCAATAAGCGGATTTTCGCTGAGATCACCTCTTCTAACTCAGCCATGGACGGACCAGGCTTCTGGCTACTTGAAGCACCAGCAGACCGCGAAGATTCCGTGGAGGTGGGTGACGCTGATCCAGATGACCGCAGCCAGGCGTCCTTTCGGGCCTTCGCGGCAGTAGCCATATCAGCTATACGATTTCCAGACATGGTATCTGTAGAATTTGCAAGAGAAAAATGATAATGATAAGGAGATATGAACTAAGTTAAGCCAAGACCCATTCCCGATCCTCCAGACGAGTCTGAATTAGAGAGTATACCCTTCGGGGGAGGGCTTCGGTCATACCCGCTACTCCTATATGTATAAGCTTCTTCTCCCGAAGTATGTCTATGCGTTTAAGACGTCTTTCGGGAGAAGGAAGCATCGCCAAGGTGTCAGCGATATCCTGGTGTTAAGGGTTGTACCGGGATCAGTCCATCCTCCCGATGTCATAATGCTTTATCAGTGGTGACACCTTAAGCAAGTCCTCTCTCGGGACTGGTAAGTCCTCTTAGGATTATGCGCTACGTAACGGAGGAATTGTAGAGGGGAAGTTCAGGGCACGGTACTAACCACTAGGAGCGGGTCACCAAGCCATCCGAGGAACCTACCTTTAAAACTTTAGTCTAAAGCTTATGCTGCCTTACTTAGACTTAGTCTCATAGTTTTATGTTTATGATGTAGGTCACGAGTCACCGGAGGCCGAACTTGATGAGGCGTGCTAGGCGAGACTAGTATGGAAATGATGCATCCAGGAGACCGAGTCAGGAGGTCGCGCATGGATGTAGTAGGGCCTAAGCTAGAATGATCCGATCCTTCATTTAGTTTCTTATTCTGATCTTTTGTTAGGAAGTCCCGAACAACCGTTTTATGTTTCCTTCATGTGAACTCGTGTTTCTTTTATTATGTTTTCCCGTGTCGCTAAGTCTTCCTTAGCCAGAATGATCCTATACGGAGTCACACAGCGTCCCTCGCTAATCTATTGGGACGGGGCAATTGGGAGTGTCCGTGAGGTGCCATTGCCTCGTTCATGGCCGAGGGTACCCGAGTCCAGCCATTGCACCGAGCGGGCTGGACTCTGACCGCCCGTGCAAGGGACATGAACGTGGAAGTCACCCAAGGGGAAAACTGGGCAGCCCAATGGCTCGTTCCCGCCTGACGGAGCGATCGGCAGGGCGATTGGTAGATAGAGCACAAGGCCGGCTCAAGTAGAAGATCCCTCGATCACCCACGGCCCAAAAGAGTCCTCCCATCCTGTCTCGTTGAACGGACGAGCAGAGACAGAACCTCTGGGTCAACACTAAGGCAACGTAGTACCAGAGGCTTCATGGTCGAGGTTCGCCATGCCGTGCGTGTCGCAGGATTTCAAAATACGCTTTTGCAACGGCCCAGGCTAAGGCAACGTGACCCCTCGTCCATGGCCAACTGCCACGGCCCAGGCCTAGGAACGGGTTGTGACACATGTTCCCCTTGTGGAATACAGAATGACGCATGCTATTTTTAAATTTCAAAATACGCCTATGCCCATAGTCGTTATTGTTTTTAGAATTTCAAGCTAATCTTAAAATTCACCAAGTGCAGGATCGGTCTCAGGGACGCTGTCATAGCTGGTTCGGGTACGGTCCTCTGTTCGTTCGAACAGTTATTTCTGCCTTGAACGCTCTCAATCAGATGGTCGAACTCATATCACCATTCAATAGCGATAAAGTCCGAGGGGCTAGTGATGAGAACTTCGAAACTCGGTATCTCGAACTGGAAGAGGCCCAAGCCATTCTAGGCTGGCCCAAAGTGATATTAGCCGAAACTCAAGGCCCCAGATCCAACTTCCAATAGAGATTCAACCCAACAAGGATAGCTGGACCCGAAAGCTCTCTTTGGCTGAGCCCATTAATCAATAGCCAGGACTGAAGGTTAGCGTTGCATGTTATGCATCACTTCGGGGACCGATCCAACGTGTTACAGCCCACGTGTGGTGTGCTTCGTGCTTGGTCATGCTTTCCACGCTTCGAACCCAATCACGCAGTCTGCACTTCGGGCTCATTCACGTTTTCTGCCATGGGAAAACGACCTTGTCAGATGCAGTTACAAGGCTTGATCCCCACGCGTTTTCTTCTCTATAAATGCAGGGCTCGATGGCAAACTAAGACATGACCTTTTGGACGCACAAATCATCCTATACCCTGCTGATTTTTTCCCTCGCGCTTTC
The DNA here is from genome assembly GCA_009725065.1 of Utricularia reniformis. Taxonomy (NCBI): domain Eukaryota; kingdom Viridiplantae; phylum Streptophyta; class Magnoliopsida; order Lamiales; family Lentibulariaceae; genus Utricularia; species Utricularia reniformis. The sequence goes on from RWGZ01001602.1 coordinate 153,308, forward strand.
TTATTTCGCCTTAGTCATCTTCATAAGCCTTCATTGTTTGTAACATAAAATGTTTCATTAATATATCGGCTAAGAGCGTTTTCAGCTCTTAGTTAGATTGTTTTTTCCCATTTCCAAGGGTTTTTCCACTCTAAATTCGCTGTGTCATTTGCCCATTTCATTTCATAATCGTTTCCCCAATTTCAAATAAATAAAAACCGAGTTCGTTTTATTACGAACCTGACGACTGTTGACACCCCTGGTCTTTTGACAATAACAAATATGAAATATATGTTATGATTCGGGGCACCCTGATATTCGACACTATAACCCGATACTGCCCATTATTTCACATATCAATACATTTCACATATCAATAAAATAAATAAAATTCATTTATAAAAATCTTTAAAATACAATATATTACAATCGCATTGAATTTTTGAGTTTGAATTCAATTCATTTATGTCGTAAAATAAATAAAATTTGTTTATAAAAATCTTAAGAATTTGCTAAAATAAATTAAATTACGATATGAATATATTGATAAAATATTATATCGTGTCACGTGAAATAATGGCAGTATCGGGTTACAGTATCGAATGCCTGGGTAGCTCGGATCGGAACATATATTCCATTCCGATTGATATGTGAAATAATTGGTGCTACCGGGTTATAGTGCCGAATACCCGTGAATCGAAAAAAATATTTCATATCGATCGATATGTGAAATAATGGGCGGTACCGGGTTATAGTGTCCAATACGTAGGTGGTCTGAATCGGAACATTTATTTCATATCGATCGATATTTGAAATAATAGCCCAAATTCAAACTCGTAGAACAATTCGATCGTAATATATTGTATTTAATAATTTTTATATTTTAAAGTAAGTTATATAAATTATACTCCAAATATTTGATTTATTTTAATAAAATTATATAAAAACAGGTTATTTAAATAAAAAATAGGTTATTTGACAAATGTTTTATGAAAATAGGCTAGTTAGCAAAGAGATTTTTTAGGCTATTTGCCAAATTGCCCCTAATAATGGATGTGAGTTTATATATAGAGTACTTGAATACTTCTGCAAAAAGGAATGCATTATTCATCAATATACAACTCCTTACACTCCACAACAAATGGTATGAATGTGAGGAAAAATAGAACAATTATGGGAATAGTTTGATCCTTGATTTTTGAGAAAAATTTACAAAAAACATGTTGGGCTAAAGAAGCCTCTACAACGGTTTGTTTACTCAATGCACTCCCATCTAATGTGCTAAATGGGAAAACTGCTTATGAATTGTGGCATGATAGCAAACCCTCTATCAAACACATGAAAGTATTTGGATGTGCATGTACCTGATGAAAAAGAAGAAAATTAAATGAGAAAACCAAGACGTGTTTTTCTAGGATATTGCTCTCGTGTCAAAGGATACAGATTGATGTTCCCTAGGGATAAAACCATATGTATTAGCTGTGATGTTGTATTTGAAGAAAATAAAGAATGGAATTAAGACATGCACAAAATTAAATATTATTCTTTTTGTGATGTAGGTGATGCACATGAAACAAGCAAACAATGAAGTTCTAAAATTCAAATGAATGTTCTATTGATGAAAAAGATTTAAATCAAGAACACTGTGACGTTCATGAATTTGAATCTAAAATTACAGCAACTCTTGAAACTGATATTATTGACTCTATGATCTATCTACTGTAAATGAATCTGAATATGAAATTCCAGCAACTCCTAAAACTGATATTATTAGCTCTCAATCAGATCTCTCTGTTGTTAATGTTTGTTGTGTATGTTGGAGATGTTTACTACGGGTAAGTATTCAATGTAATATTTCGGAGAATCTTGTTTTTGTGTTCTTGTTTAATCTTGACCCATTCGATTTCAAAATTTATTCTCATATATCTTTATGTAAAATTTCATGCAATTTGTTGTTTTATATTTTCGCATCCGTGTTTCTTATTTTTGTTTAATTAGATTTTTTTGTTTGTTTTCTACATTTTTGTTGTAATCCTGAGATAATATTCCATAATTGATAGAGTCATTTAACTAAAAGATAACTAAGAGTGTAAATCTTATTTAATGATTTGTTTTATTTACACATAAGAATCATATGAATTTTTTTAATTTAAGTGTGTTATCGCCGCTAAAAGTTAGCAATAACAAAATTTAGACCCCCTTTTACGGGTAGAGGTCGAATTAAAGTTTAATACGAGAACAAGAAGAAAAAGACATGATTTTTATAGGTGGAAAATCTTTCTGTAAAAAAAATGATAAAAAACCACCCGCCCGTAGCCTTTGAATCCACTATAAACGTCAACTTCGTAGATTTACAATAGGAGAACATGATGTAGAAAACAAAAGGAAAAAGATCATCTTCTGGTGGGCATAGTCGTAGGTTTCCCGGGCGAAAAAGAAGTGAATGGCCGTCTCATTCTTTAGGTTATCAATAAAACCCTCCATTAGGTCCACCGTCAAAACTCTCCTTCATTAGCACTTTAATCATGTTTATATAAGTGATTAGTCCATCCCAATTATAACTCATTAGACCCATCAATAATGAAGTCCAACCATTAATCTCCAAATTAAGCATAAAGATCCACTAAATAAGTAACCCAATCCAAATACTACGAAAAGCTATAAGCAATATCAAACATCAAAATATTTCGAATTGCTTCATTTCTCGACTCTGGAATGACTATATAGAAATATATATTTCCTCGAATAAATTTCTCATGGCGATATCAGAAGTCCCCTGATTTGCGTAGTCGAAAGATTTGAGTACACAAATCACAAATTTGCCATGAGAATATTGTTGCAATAAACTCACAATAGTAGCATCACATTTTGTAACTGACATTATGTTTTTCCAAAATCTCTATCTATGAACTCCATAGAAGTCTTCGATGACTTTTTGTTTCATATGTTGTCTTTAAAATTTCTGATAGTTTCTGACCATCGATAAGACCCCTAGTATGTGAGAATATCTCGATATTTCCAAATAAACGACTTCACAATTCCTCGTATAACAAGTATGATTTCCTGAATGCAAATAAAATATTCCTCGTTGTTGGGCACTTTTACGATAATTGTAGTTATAACCGATCATAAATGATGAAATCCATGTCGTAGGACCATCAATTGGTCATCTTGATCGTAAATGAAATTACCAGAGCTTTGATAATGAAATGCGTGTGATTGGACCATCGCTTGGCAAGTTTAACAAATGAAGTCATGCCATAACGTGACTTCATAATTTCTCCGGTAATAAATATTGTTCTGCTTATCGTAAATAACACAATATTCCTGTAATTATGAGAGAAGCCTAGCAGCGCAATGAAACTGAAATGGCGGGTATTGTTTCGAAGAAGCTCACTGCCACACAGATTTTAGAGGATGTTCTTAACCTTCTCCTCTGACAATAAAAATAATAAAGAATCTTCAGAGCGGACATGGTGAAAGCTCATACTCACAGAAAAAGAAGAAATAAACTTACGGATATAAAATCTTCGCTTTTGTAATCTCTCACGGTTTTGTATTCCCCGTCATATATTGAAATTTTCTTTCGTTTCTTTTCAATATATGTAATCACTTTAAAAAAATTACTTTAAGAAAACTCTAACTCCGAAAAATCTGAATTGAGAAGTTAACCTTCGAAATAATAATAACTTTTCATATGATTAAGTTGTCGATTAAAGATACATAATCTTTCGGCATTATTTGAATCCCAAATATTCCCGAACATTGGTAAGAATCCCAAATAATCACAGAAAGTATTACGATAATTCCGAGAATGGGTAAGAGTCCCCAGTAATAATAAAATTTTGTTAAATGCAAACCATAAGGCGAGTATTTGGCCATTTTAATCGTTTATCCAAGTGAAAATCATGAATACGATCACAAATAATGAGGGTTGATATCGCAGGGTTATTCCCCGGCCATTGCAATAACAGTCGAAAATGTACGATATTTTAATTGATTTCACCCTTCGGCGATGATAGATTGCTGACCACATAAACATGTGGTTTAAAAATTTCTTTCTCCGACTAGAACGAGATTATTTGCCATGAATTTCTTGAGCGAGACACTTGCGCCTGGGATAACTTGCCATCAGATTATCTTACTCTTAACAAGGCACCCCTCATTCACATGCATGTTCTCTTCGGGTATACACTTGCGCCTGGGATCATTACTGTATAAACTTACACTCGGGGTCATCATAGTGCTTACTTGCACCGAGGCATCACACTGTCCCGCCGCTATAAACTTGCACCCGAGGTCATCACGGTGCCAACTTGCTCCGTGGCATCACACTGTCCCGTCGGTATAAACTTGCACCCGGGGCCATCATGGTGCCAACTTGCACCGTGGCATCATACTATCCCGCCGGTATAAACTTGCACCCGGGGTCATCACGGTGCCCACTTGCACCACGGCATCACAATGTCCAGCCGATATAAACTTGCACCCGGGGTCATCACGGTGCCAACTTGCACCGTGGCATCACACTATCCCGCCGGTATAAACTTGCACCCGGGGTCATCACGGTGCCAACTTGCACCGCGGCATCACACTGTCCTGCCGGTATAAACTTGCACCCGGGGTCATCACGGTGCCAACTTGCACCGCGGCATCACACTGTCCCGCCGGTATAAACTTGTACCCGAGGTCATCGCTGTGTCCACTTGCATCGCGGCATCACATTGTCCCGTAGGTATAAACTTGCACCTGAGGTCATCGATGTGTCCACTTGCATCGCGGCATCACATTGTCCCGTCGGTATAAACATGTACCCGAGGTCATCGCTGTGTCCACTTGCATCGCGGCATCACATTGTCCCGTCGGTATAAACTTGCACCCGAGGTCCTCACGGTGCCCACTTGCACCGCTGCATCACATTGTCCCGTCGATATAAACTTGCACCCGTGGTCATCGCGGTGCCACTTGCACCATGGCATCACATTTTTCCCAAGAATGTGATGCCATGGCATCACATTTTTCCCACTTGCACCATGGCATCGAACAAATATAAAGCACTCTTCCCAAGAATATCATTATATGGAAGGATAAGATGATCCACCATTACGAATACGACCACTAAATTCCTCAATATTTTTTTATCTCCCAAAGATTTTAGGAGAAAATAGATCATTCGGGAGCAACAACTGTTCTTAAATCAGACTAACATAAAATGAATTGGCCGAGGCTTAATAGTTCAACTCAATAATATCGTAGGTGAATTAAGAAGGCGAGTCCCATAAATATATATTTCCGGAATAATACTGTTCCAAACGATCATTAAAATAAATTTGAAGAAAGAGAGTTGCATAAAAATAAATTTTCGAACGAATACCATTCTGGGCAATTAACAAAATATATAATTTGATGTCCCCTTCACGATATATAACTCCAAACAAGTAACCTTGATAGATAACTCCATAAAGGAATTTAGAATTATCAATTAATCACCAATGACAGATACGGTGATGCTACGACTAATATCCAATTGCTTGAAGTCCTTATAAATATTATTCCGGAAGAATACCATTCCGGATGATTAAGACTATTCCGAACTAATACCATTTGGGATTATTAAGAACAAAAATTAGATACATCATTCACGATATGCTCATTGCTATCAATAATATGACCATCAAATAGAGTTTAATTCAATTTTCTTAGTCTAATAATGCTCTTTAACTGCAAATCCTCAAATAAAATTCCGAGGGTTGTGAAACTCTACTGGTTTTCGTTATAATCGCCATTATGTTAACTGTATGGTACCTCATTAAAGCAGACCCACACGATCGAAATAAGAAGCTTTAATCGATGAAGACATGTAATATTTCTCAAACAACATGGAAACCAGGGTGAAACGACTACTTGACGAAATGTTCGAATCTCATTGAATGAATGGGTAAAAGACCCGGATAGTTCGNCGACAATTCTACTTCTGCCCTGAAATTCGCGATAATAATACCCTAGGATTAAAATTCGCGACAATATTGCACTGGGATGAAATCCGCGATAATTTATGCCTTACTGGAAATCCGCGACAATTTTACTCTTCGTGAATTTTCGCGACAATTTTGCCTTGGTAAATTTTAGCGACAATTTTTGTTCTTCAAAATTTTCGCGACAATTCTTGCCTTAAACTTTTTCGCAATAATTTTGTGCCTTGGAGATTTTCGCGATAATTTTCCTTCTTCAAAATTTTCGCGACAATTCTTGCCTTCAACTTTTTCGCGATAATTTTGTGCCTTGGAGATTTTCGCGATAATTTTCCTTCTTTGCGGGAATTTTCGGATTTTTGGGTCTTAATGATGATTAACCCGTTTTTGGGCCTCCTCACTCCTACTTATAGACATCCTAACTTTTATAATTCACACTTTGGCCCCTCCTTCCTTTACTTTTGACCCCTCTTTTATCTTTTTCTTTACTTTTCTATTCTTCGTTCCCTTTTACGTTCTTTCGTTCCCGTATCTCTCATTATCTCTCGTCTAGACTTTACCGTTACATTCCCTACTATTTGTTTTGACATACATTTTTCTCGGCTATTACATAAATTATAATGTTGTTTATAAAGAATATTATTTTACTTTAGTTGAAAATATAGATATTTGTATTAACTTGTGCGGTGGGTTAGACTAACATGTCACGACTCGACAAAGTTATAAGATTTAGATTTTTTTACTCGGCCCGAATTTTCAAATAAAATAATATTAAATAAAAAAATATATGAATAAATGTTATAGTTTATTGAAGGTTACTGATGAGGAATCAGGTGGCCTAAACCGAGAAGGTGCAATAGCCCAAGGCATTGTGTCACGCCACAAGATACGACCTAGCCGTTATGGGTAGTGACGAACTCTGGACCCCTTGGGGTGCGGTAGTTAAGCTCGATATATGTGTGTCTTGACTTAACATTACACAAACTTGTTTATGAAATAAGTTTAGCGGACAGCAGCCGCGACATATTGATATGACCCTGAAGTTCCACATTCAAAACAAAATAACATGTATAAAAAAAGTTGACACCTAGACTTCTGGTACAGCCGACGACCTCACCCCCCCCTTCTTGTTCCACCTAGGGTTCTTCTTCGCTACCTACAAAAGCTGTAAAGCGGCCACACTCCAATAATAGAACTTCGTTATTAAAACAAAACTCATGTTTAAAAAAAACGTTTAGCTTATCCATTTATTAAAATACATGGTTTCCCACACATTTATCCCCCTTTCATTACATTGCCAGAGTTTTCCGTACCGGTAGCATGTCTCGCTCAGTCCGATCGTTAGCTGTTGGTCGGGCCGACAAGGCGTGTGGGTCCTCCTTCCACGAATGGTGCAGGCGCTACCCCTTTCCATTTGTATATGTTGGACCAATGTTCTTTCTTGGTTCCTTATCACGTAAGGACTGTCATACATTCTCAGGCATGCCCTACATTTTTTGCTATTCGTGAACAACACGACGCTGAGCGGGTGTTCCAAAAGATATGTACCGAACGATGGACGATTATTTAAGAAAAGTTCTGAGGGATCACTCTTTCGATGTTTATCCCCTCTGAAGCCGAGGCTGTCATGATTTATATTTATGAAGAAGTATGTGACATACATTCTGGGGCTCGAATATCTATATCATCAAAGCTGGTTATTTCTGGCCGACATTAATCGAAGATGCCAAAAACTATACCAAACGATGCGCTGCTTATCAGTATCATGCTTTGGTTCTACAACAACCAAGAGTTCCACTGTCGGTAACCCTTCTCCATTGTCTATTTGACAAATGGGGAATCACTATATTGGGAACATTCCCTAGGTTGGTGGGCCAACGAAAATTCTGCATTGTGGCATTGGAATATTATTCTAAACGGATAGAAGAAGAAGTAGTATCTACAATATCCGAATGGGTTGTGAGAAATTTCTTGTTGAAAAATATCGTGAGTCGCTTTGGAGTACCTCGGGCATTGTTATAAGATAATGGAACTCAATTCCATGGACGGATGGTTCGGGAACTTTGTCATAAACTTGGCATTACCCAACATTTTTCTTCAATCCCTCATCCTCAAACTAATGGGATCACAGAAGTATCTAATCGAGCCAATCTTGATGGGAATGAAAACTAAGCTTGAAGATCTGGGAGGAAAATGGTCCGATCACATCTATGAGGTTTTGTGGGCCTACAGAACTACACCCCTGATCTACGACCCTTGAATCTCCATTGTCTTTGGTGTATGGATCCGAAGCAGTTAGTCCGGTGTAGGTGGCTATTCGATCACCTCGGATAACTCAATACGATGAAAATATGACTGATGAAAGAAGATCGTTATATATGAAAATAATTAATGAAAAAAGGAACGATGGAACGGGCCCATAATAACGGGTTTCCCCCGGAGAACTGGGTAGAAACTGGGAAGGGCTCTATCGAGTTTTGAAAAAATTGGTAGATTGGACTTACAAGTTAGAAACTCTAGATGGCGATGAGATCCCTCAAACCTAGAATGTCATAAATCTACGGCAGTGTTTTTTGTAAATCTTTGATTGTTAATGCTAATTCAGTTCCAAAAATATTGTTTTCCAAATGTGATAAGAATATAACAAGCATAATATAAACTAGTCTTCATTGGTTAAGAGATCGATCTTGAAGATTGAATATTCTGGACGTGTTTGGAATGGTGACCACTTTGATATAGCTTTAAGGCTCCTACATAGTAGTGACCGCTCTGATTATATAAGATGTTCCTGCATGTCGGTTTGTACTTCAACCAAATAATAAATCTTCTAGAACTCACTACGAACTTAATACTCTCTTCATAGGTTCTTTCCATTCAAGGATAGTCCTTATTGAATGACCGTTCCATTAGGTCAAACAATGGAAAGTTTGGATCATCATATAAGGGGGTTCAGCAGAACTGGAAGATCCTTGAAGCTTCCATCCTTGATCAAGGGGTCAATATTATCCCAACGCTCATCTTCGGGGTTTAGGCCAAATTGTATGACAACTTGACCTTTCATGTTGTCCATGTACTGGGTGATAGACGTCCCGTAGATGTTGTTTGCTGAAGCAATAAAGCAGAGGCGATTGGGAGAAGATAAGATGCACTTCCCGAACCAATCCCTATGTTGCACTATGAGCCTTGACCAAATCTTCCTCCGGTGCCTCTTTTTCTTCTTGGGAGCGAATGAGGAGTTTGTTACTTTCTTCATACATCTCTTGTTCCAGAATTTCCAACTCTGAGATCTGAGCGGCAGCAACCCCTCAGCCTCTTTGTAGTTAGTCTCTAGCTCAGATAATTGAGAGATTAAGAGCAAAATGTTGGTTCCCGCTTCTAATAGCTCCCCATTCAAATGCTCCCTCTCCGCTCGGATCGATACCAGCTATTCTTGTTTGATTTCAACTTGTCTTTGAGCTAAGACAAGTTTCTCTTGGGTCTCTTAAGAGACCGAAAGGTTACTTCGGCTCAATTGGACTACGGAGGCCAAATTTAGGCCCTTCTTACCTATCTGCGAAAGCACATCAAGAATGCAAAAATTATAATTAATGAAGTAGTAAGGGTTAAGCGCCTACCATAGCTAATGATTCCAAAAACGTCCCGACCAACTCCGGGATCGGGACTTCTAGGTTTGTGGGGGCTTTTTTTCCCAACTGCCTATAGTCCTCCAACATAGCGTCCTTCTAGGAAGCCGTTGGTTTCTTCGAGCTCCGGGCTTTCTTCACTGAGCCCACCATCTCTTGAATCGCTTCTATGGCCGGATCGGACTTCGGTGGGACCGGGGTTGGTTCTCCTATACTGATCCCTTTCTTAGGGATCTGGGTTGCTGGGGGATCGCCTACTTTCCTCAGCCTTTTTAGCTGCTTCGGAGGATCTTCTTCCGCCGCCCATTTGCCTTTGCTCAAGGGGACCGGTGGACTGAATACATTCACCCCAATATTCGGGGTCGGGAAAACATCGTCTACCTTATCCACCCCTACAGCAACAACCACACAGTGTTAAGGCCTATGGGAGAGTTGTTCCCGATGCTATACAGAGCGATCATGTTCATAGTCCAGAATTTGATCAGTATAGCCTCTTCTACCTCTGTTACCGATCTTGAATTGGTCCATCTGCTGCTGGGGCCTCCCATAGATTGTGAGGACACCATGGAGTAACTTGTGCAGAGCCAGACACCCCGGGTCAGGTCCTCCTAGCTTTAGCGGAGGTGACCATCTTAGCAAGCCTGGATTCTTAATGTATCTGTGGAACCTGCAAATAAGATTGATGAGGATCATATTATATGAATGTCGTTGCGACAATGAGCTATACCCGATCCTCCAAACGAATCGGAACTGGAAAATATCCCCTTCGAGGCTGGAGCAACAGTCCTATCCGCTACACCTATTTCAAATTACTTCTTTTCCATTAAGATGCCAATACGCTTAAGGCGTTTCTCCGGAGGAGGAATCATCGCTAAGGTGTTAGCAATGTCCTAACGAGAAGGGTTGAACTGGGTTCGGTCCAACTTACCAATGAGCTCATGCTATGTGGTCTGCCTCACCTTCAATAAATCCTCCTTCGGAACCCTTACTCAAACGTAACATGGCTCCCATTCATGAAGGGAATTTTCCTTGTCCACTAGGTCACATTTGCAGTCCGGGTTGCTATATAATACAACTTCTGGTCCCCCAATAACCTTTTCCCTTTCGAGATCCTAATATACAGATTAAAAAACAGCTCTTGGGTCAGTTCAATGCCCTGTTTGCGGCAATAAAAGATAAAGACCACAATATACACATAACTACCCGGGAATAGGGTGTAGGTCGGGCAATGGATTTTCCTAAAAAACAGCTGCTACGAAGGGGTGTAGCAGAAATCACAAGCCGCACTTTAGGGACACATAACTGACAAGGATAGAGTTCGGGGAGTTATCATTTCTACATGAAGGAAACAAAGAACATCTTTCTTTGCCTCTCATTATTGGGCAATGGGTAGGGATTGAAAATCTAACCCGAAATTCTTCGTTATTGATTTCACACATAACTAGGTATCTAACTTTGCGATGAGCCATAGTTTTTACCTTGAGAATTTTGGTTAAAAGAGATCGGTAGTTGTAAGAAAACGGAATCGCGCAGACGCTTAGCAATCTGGGGAAGTTTTCGCAAATGACGATGGAGGATGAACTTTACCACAACTCCAGGTTATATACATCTCCCTTGGCCGCTAATGGATCGACACGTGTACTGCTGCAGGCGGCTGTAGTCTGACCCCCTGTCAGTTATCAGAATACGGAAAGAGAATTCAATCTCAAACAATCATACTTCATAATTCACACAAGTGTAAGATCGATCCTAGGGGCGTTTGTCACGACTTCGGGCACGGTCCCCTTTTACCCATATCTGGGTAACGTATCCAATATCTTTTTCATTGTACTATCGATCTTGTATCACCTCCGTGATTATAATAAAACCCTAGGGCTAGTGATGAGGACTCTGAGGGCCCATACATAGGAGATGCAGAAGCCCAATGCATATTGTGATGCTTCATGTGACAAGAAACACATCTACGCGATTCAAGATTCATAACTTGGTAACCGCTCAACCCATTTAAGGATAATGGAGCCCGAAGGATGAGAACCCGGACCTCGCTACTATGAGCCGAGAGACAGCTCTCCAGTCGATCAGAAGCGGTTTCGAGGGGCCAATGGATAGTAGCCACGTTTTTTGTTACGGTGAAAACGAAATTGTTAGAGCAGTTAGAGGGCGTTTTCCATGCATGATCATTTTCTATAAATTAGAGGTTGAATGGCTAGATCAAGATGACATTATTCCCTACGTACAGGGTTACACTCTCTATGTCTGCTCTTTCATTATTTGTGATTATCCTTACTAATTTTCTAAGCCATTTTACTTCGTTGTAACTTTGGTGTTTTCTTAATATATTGGTTAATAATATTTTTACTCTTAGTTCAGTGGTTTTTCCCCTTTCTTAGGGATTTTTCAACAATAAATCTATGTGTCCCATATTACATATACGTTCAATTATCATCCCCTAATTAATATAATTCACAAAACAGTCTCTGATAATCTCGGACTTGTTGATTGTTGGTACCCAAGTCTTTTAGACCACAAGAGTTACATAAATTCAAAGTCATAAATTACAAATAGTTATCAATATATAGAATAAGACAAATTCATAAAAAATGAGTATCATTCGTCAATTCTACGACTTTTCCAAAAGCAACCACTCCGGTCAATCATCACTTGCACAAATAATCCACAAGTAGATCGACTACATAATGAACTTACGAAAGCACATAAGTTACTTCTCCGACAAAAAACAAATCGAATTAAGGTAAAACTCAAAACGACGTCGTTTTGTGTCATGTGTCAAACGTCGGAGAGAGTTTTGTGTGATGATATATATACCAATCTTTTAAAAATTGATACCGATATAAGGGACAAGCTGTGATATTGGTTATATTAGTTATGTTACATAAATAACTTATGTACCGGATCTTTTTCGAAATAATAAAATAAATAAAATTTTTAACCTTAAAAAATACCCAATTTTTTAATTATTCTCATTTAATATTGTTCCAAATTCGAAAAAATGAGAAAAAAACAATTCTAAAAACTTCATCTAACTTTTTTTCATAAATCGAACAAGTTAGATAAGACCCGATTTGCTCAAAACTCGTATCTATCGATATTTTGTTAAAATATCAAAAAAACCTTTCTATGGTTGAAATCTTCGATATACCACACTGGTCGGAATTTTAAAATGTCGATATAGACAAACAACAAGCGTTATGGCCATGGAGGAAAGATTCTTCACCAATGAAGTGCAATTTGATTAATTAAGAAGCCGTTTCTTTTAATTAATTAAGGCTTGGTTTTATTTTCATTTCCTAATCCATTATACATAACTTCCCAAATTACATTGATTTTTTTGTAATAACTATTAAAAAGTTAGTATGATAATGTAGGTTGAGATATTGTGAATTTAGAAAGGCTTTCTTATAAAATTGTATATTACGGATATCATATTTAATTATTGAAAGTAAAAGTAAATTAATTATTTATTAAATTATGGTGGTGATACAATTAATTTTAATGATGATGAAAAATTGTGATTTATTAACATTAAATATACCACAATTTTACTTTTATATTGTATGTATTGCTAATATATCATTTGATAAACACATCTCAATCTAACACTAGTTTTACATAAGGTGACTGAGGGATCCATGGTTTTATTTTAAAAATATATATATAATAAATTTTATAGATCTAAAAAATTGATTATTTATTATTTTATAATAAATGATATATCTAAAAAATGTACTGTAATAGTTATATCTAAATTGGGAAACCAAATTCTAAGAGTCAAATATGAAAAATGTATAGCACAGAGACCACTTTGTCAAATTTGAATTTTCTACTTATTATTTTAGAAATTAAAATATGTACTAAAACAAATTCAACGTTTATTTAATATAATTAAAAAATACATTATTTTAATATAAATATTTAATTATTCTTTATTGGTGGAAGTGTGAATGAGAAATGTTGAAATTGCATGAAGATAGCAACCTTTCTTGTATTGGAAAAGTAAATGTAGACATTAATTTTCATATATGTTCAGTATTTAATTAATTATTATTTGTATTTGTTTCTAGAATTAAATAACTATCAAATTGGGATCCTACTAAAGATACTTATAGGATTCAACCGAATATTCATAAAAATAAATAAAATAACAAATCCATATTAATGGGAAAAGAAATATAGGCTATTTAGACCAAACCATTGGCCAAAAGTAATCGGAAAACAGTTTTTAAATCAATTTTGTAAAATATAAGTATAATTTTAATGAACGTAACAAAAAATGAACGTATAATTTCCTACCTTCTAAAAAAATAAGTATCAACCCAACCATTAAAATTGTTAAAAAATAATAAGAATTGATTATTGGTCATTAGGAGCTAACATGTTATTGCTTCTATTATTTTACAAAAATATTAAATAAATGTTAGGCTAACGTGCCCAGGTACGCATAAATGGACGTGGTTATGTGACATTGGATGTGGAAACATAAGCAATCTGTATTTGTCAAACATGAATAATAATTAATTTTACTAATAGATGATTTTCTAAACTTAGGCAATGTGCATTTGTTATTATATGATCTAAATTACAAATAAATATATCTCTTTTAAGAAATGGTTTTCTATTTACCAACATATATGTTTTTAGNCTTGGCATGAAGATCATGAGGGATAGGAATGCCAAGAAGTTATGGTTGTCACATGAGAAGTATATTGAGAAAGAACTTCGAAGATTCAACATGGACAAATCTAAAGTGGTTAGTTGTCCTCTAGCTAATCACTTTAGATTGAGTTCTAGCCATTTTACAGATAAAGAGAAAGATGAGATGGCTACGGTGCCATATGTTTCAGCTGTTGGAAGCTTGATGTACGCCATGACGTTTACGCGGCCAGACATTGCTCACTCTGTAGCAGTTGTGAGTCGTTTTCTATCGAAACCGAGCAAGGAGCATTGGGCTGCAGTGAAGTGGATCCTTAGGTATCTACGTGGAACCTCCAAGATGTGTTTGTGTTTTGGAGAAGGTGATCTAATATTGGTTGGATACATAGATGCTGACATGGCAGGAGATGTTGACTAGAGAAAGTCTACATCTGGATACATGATTAAGTTTTCAGGGGGAGCTGTTGCATGACAATCTAAACTCCAAAAGTGTGTTGCTCTTTCGACAACGGAGGTTGAGTTCATTGCAGTAACTGAAGCTTGCAAAGAGTTATTGTGGTTGAAGAAGTTCTTAAAATAACTTGGTGTTAATACATGACTTATGACAATACGGTCAGGATCAGGTAATATGTCCGATCGACCATCCTTTTATCGATCGGACGAAAGAATCGGTAATCAGTCGATCGGTGTCATATGGAGCAATGCAGGATCGGTAATGAATTGCTGCGATCGGGAAGATGGGTGTGCGATCGACGTCTTCAGGGGAAATGTCAACGAAGGCTGCGCCATTACTCCAGGCGGCGGTGTGCGGCTTCGGCGTACCCAAAAGTCTCATAAATTGGCTCGAGGTGGCTGCGATGAGATCGTAATAGATTACGATTAGATTATGTACAATTAAAATATATAGAATGTCTCTCTATAAAAGGGAGAGGTCGAAATGTTGAAGAGGACAAGCTCTCTGGAGAGTTCCTGATCAAAAGTTCTTAGTGAATTCTTCCTGTGTTTGGTGCCCCGTATAATTTCTTGATTTCCTTTCATTACGGCAACCGAATACTAGCGGTATCCTCACTTGATACATAAAACATTACAGAGTAGATTTTTAAACTTAACACTTGGTATTGATCAGCAGAATTATCAGCTATGTTGCGATAGTCAAAATGCGATTCATCTAGCGAAGAATGCTTTGTTTCACTCGAGATCCAAGCATGTTGATGTGAGATATCATTGGATTCACGAGGTGTTGGAGAAAAGACTGTTACGGCTTGAAAAGATCCACACTTAAGAGAATGGATCAGATATGATGACAAAAGTTTTGTCAAGATCCAACTTTGAGTACTGTCGAGATACAGCTGGATTGGTGGATTCATCCATGTGTCGAGAGGGGGGAGAATTCATGGTGTGCCCTCCACATTATGTGGGGCCCACATGAATATAAATAAAATTATTTTCAGACTTTGTCAATATTTGGTGTATATGTTACTAACCACCAAGAGAATATTTAGGGAGAAATATATTCTTGCTATTCCTATAAATTGAAGGCAATTGAGCTTCAATTGATCATCCCAAATAAATCCATCAATCTCAATATCTCAATTGACTATTCAAGAGAGGAAAAGAAAAAGATCGATAGAACAAATTCAAAAAGAAAGATTTTCTTATTGGATTCATGTTCCTAAAAGTTTTTCAGAAATGTGTAATATTTAGAAATATTTCCTAAATATTCGGGGAATATCAAAATAGTTGAGGGATAACCGTTGTGTTAGGTAAACACTGTTCTTACCGCATATTTTGGTTTTATATTCTAGATATTTATCTAGATTATATTCTATCTGTATCTCTGCTATCGGTAATAGTGTAATTTTCTCTGATGGGATCCGTGGACTAGCTATATTTTAGATGAACCAATTTAAATATCGGTGTATATTTATTTATTATATTTGCATCGTCGATACCTCGATTTCATAACTTTCGTTGCGTGCCCAACAGTATGACCGATATATCGGTTGATACCTGGTAGATTACATGTCGCCCCGAATAATATTTAATCAATATTTTCATATCGTCTGGTACAATGAAAGCCGGGCGTCACCAGTATATGGACCGTTACCGGATTTATGGTTCGGAGCCCAGGTTTTTCTAGATCGACTTGGAAAATTTAAAAAAAAAATTAATATCTCATACCAGTCCGGATCAGTACGATGAAAATATTGCTTAATATATTACAATTTAATTTATTATATATTTTTAATTAATATATATAAATTATTTGATTTAATTTTATTAAAATATATAAACGTAGTTTATTTAGCAAATACTTTACGAAAAAAGTTATTTAGCAATAGGGCTACCCTAAACCCTATTCTGCAAACCAATATTTCCAATAGGGATATTTTGCAAAATTGGTCGAAGCATATAATACATTGAAAGGTACTGAATATGATGTGATCTTTTTACTTAAATGACCTTTTAAGCAGTTGGTCTATCTTTCGGATCAAATGCTGTTAGAATATTTATGCCTTTTGAAATTAGTTGATTAAATTGGGTTTTGTAATCGAGCCTCGGACGTAATGTAATGGGCTATAAGCCCAAAATATGTTGTATTTATATGTGTAAGTTTCTTGAATGAAAATTATTCGTAGGATTTACATTTTGAAGTTTCATTTGTGCGGCTCCTCTACTACTTTTTATTTTCGATTATATTTCCGCTGTATTTCATGGTCTTGTAGCTTGAAATGGCTACGAGACCACCTAAGAAACCTAATATCTAATTCTCACATGGTATCGGAGCCGTAGGTCGAATCTGGATCTGCGCTTCATTTTTGTAGATCGGGTGAAGCACCCTAAATATAAAACTTTTGAAATCTGAAACCCAAAGAACCAGTTCTGTTTTGTTTTCACCAAAGCTTAAACGAACATATGTTGACTGGATATGGCCGAGAAATCTCTTCCCATGACAGAACAATTCTTGTGAAGTTGTCTGCTCGCAGGGCCTGCAATTTTTGCAGAGTTAAGATGCCAATAGCTAGAGTAGCAATTGCGTCTCCAGCAACTAGCTTAAGACCATCTGATGTTTTAGTTTTCTACGAGAATGCCCTATGGTGCCAAGGATTTTCCTCTGTCAAAAAAAAAGGAAGAAACCATGTTTCTACAATCTTGTTTATTTGTTCCAGTCTAGGGACAGAATCAAAGATACGATGCAATTAGAGATTCACAAATTCATGAAGTAGGCATGTAAGTGGCAGAAAATCTTACGGCAAAGTCTGAAGGGAATTTTCTTTTAAGAAAAAATGAGGGATGCAGAATGCTTCATATGGAAAGAAGTGGCAGGTTTGTCAAAAAAAATTGTGGGCCAAGTCACAAAAGAAGCTCTACAAAATTCTTGAGAAAAGCAGTGGCAGATAGATTTGTAGCAATAAAACAAAACACGGGAATCATTTCAAATTTTCAAACTTAAACTTGAGTATTTTCAGATATATTTTCGCCTTTTCATTTCTTATCTGCCATTACATTGGCTAAGAAGGTAAAATGAGTAAAAACAACATCCTTGAAAATCAGATAACTTTTTTGAATGCATTTTATCAAATAGAAACCAGAATTTCATTCAGAAAATGAAATACTGAATCAAATTAGCTGACCCTGGAGATAGATTCAGGAAGAGGTGTACCAACAAAATCCATCATTAAATCTAACTGGTGCACCACATTTTCAATGGGAAATAATGGTTTCCCATTGAGCAACTCATCAAATATGAATGCTCCAAATATCAATGGCCGGGTGTACTACAATCATGAAAGAGATGAAACGTTTCAATAGGCAGTAACCCATAGCTCAACAACTCAGTGAACAACTCAGCAAATATGCACCCATAGCTCCTGCCGAATTTCACAAGAAACAAAACAAAGTGACCAAACAACGCATAAAAACTCAAGAACAAACCCACCAACCAAACAATAACCAACATAAGACAAGTTGAAATTTACCATAATCACAGCCTACCAACGAATAAATACTAATAATCATCAGTCATGGAACGAAATGCATACATGTGAAAGTTTTAAAAAAAAATTAAAAAAAGAATGTTCCACATAGAAGGGACACCCAAATCTTGTTCGCGGAATGTATATTTTCACGGTTCCATCGGCGCCCATGTAACCATGGGCGTTGAGGTGGAGGAGAGAACCGCCAATAAAGCTGTATTTCCATATAAACATTGTCCGCACTTAAAATTAATCTAATGAAAACAACTATTTTTGAGACTATCTTCTTGTAGTTAAAGTCAAAGATAGTAGGTATGTAAATTTATTGCATTAGGAATGAATATCCATAATATTTATTCTTAATCATTCCTAATCCATAAGGAATGAAAACAAACCTTATCCAAATTGATTCTCTCTTTCCATAATATTAACATTGTTAGAAAATTTGCTAAAAGTTTAGAGAGAAAGTTTAGGAATTCTATGAATTTCCTTATTCATTTTATTTTCATACGTCTATTTATAGAAAAAAATATTAATATATTATTATTTAATAATTCATGAAGACGATGTATTACTATGCAAAACACTATTTCATCTGCTCAAATCTCATCAGTATTAATTACATGTTTATCTACATATAATATATAATATTTGTATATTTAGATATTGGTGATACATTCATAATTCGGTATAATTCACAACACTCCCCCTTGAATGTATACCAATTTTATCGTATTGATAAGTTGAAGATCAATTCGTAAGTTTACTGGATTTTCTTATCTGTATTCTACTATTTTCTAAGTGCGACTNTTGTGTTATTCTGGTAGTGATTATGCAAATTCAGATGATTCAAAGAGCACCTCCAGTTTTATATTCTATCTAAATGGTTGTCCATTCTCTTGGTGCACAAAGAAATAAGAAGTGGTAGCTCAATCAACCACATAGGCTGAATATATCTCTGCGACATATGCCTCAAATCACCACATCTGGCTGCGACTGATTCTTGATGACATTGGATACAAGCATAATACTCCCAACATTTTGTTTGTGGACAATCATGCTACATTATCTATTGCAATAGACCATAAACACTTTGGAAATGCCAAGCACATTAAGGTCAAGTTCCATGCTCTTTAGATGTCGTAAAGAATAAGGAAATCAGATTGGTTTATGTTAGAAGTAATTATCAACATGCATATATCTTTCCAATGGTTTAGGTAAGTTGCAATTCACAAGACTCAGAGAGGCAATCGGGATAAAAGCACTTAAATATTTTCATAAGTATCCGGTCTTCATGTCCAAGGGGAGTGTTGGATTACCATGAAGACAGATTAATGAGAAGGAAAAAGGTATATCAATCAATGAAGTTGTTGCTTTAGAATTAAAGTTGTTATTACGTTTTTATATCGTAAAACTGTTTTTGTGTCCTAATATAAAAATTGGGGAAAACTGCTGTATGTTTATCATAACATTTTCACTCAATTTGTCGAAGGAAGTGGTCTTCATTTCTACTACCGTCTTTCTTATTTCATGTCATATTCCACACTAAATCCATGATATAAGGCTCACCATCTATCAAAATCTTCAATATCAAGAGCAACAACATAAACTAGTCTTGCCCGCATTACTTTATATCCTTCCAAAACAGCAACATAAAATGAACTTCGCCGTTAATGGTCTCCAACTTCTTGAGGCCTTCTCGCAAGTAGAATCACGAATTTAGTTACTATATCATTGACAAATTTCAGTTAACATTCTGGGAACCCTAACAAAAGTTGCGAGGTTCGTAAACTTTGGCAGAGTACGATTGCAAGTTCATAAACTAAAATGAAACAAAAATGGCTTGGGAGAACTATTGGGGAAGAGAAGAACTCAAAATGGTGATCGATTTACCAAAATGGCGAACGATTTTCCGAAAGTTGGGAAGGGAAGGGAAGAACTTAATAGCGTTATAATGAATCGAGGACCAATTCTGCCTAATTTTTGAAAGTTTGGGGACTAAGTTCTTTAGTGTGTGTAAATTCCAGTGATTGATATTGTCATTATAAAGTTCGGGGATCAATTTTGCCACTTTGGGGATTCAAATTGTCAAATTATCGAAACCTAGGGGATCCAAATTTACAAAACTTTAAACTATATCGACTAAAATTATGATGGTGATGCTAAGTTCGTTGAAGACGAAACCATCGTGAATATTGGAACGAGTAGCAAAGATGTTGCTAAGCCAGATGGTGATTCAACAAACTTGAGAGTTATGCCTCCAACAACAGTGCCAGGACATGTTGGAGATGATGAATTTCATCCACCTGATGATGAGGATGAATCAGAAGTTCTTGAAGAAGTTCCAGTTGACGATGCTGATGAGGGTAAAGATGAAGTATCAGTCCCTGTTGGTTCTCCTGTTCGGACTACGAGATCCGGTAGAGTTGTACAACGCTCTACGAGATATCCACCAGATCAATATGTGTTATTGACTGACGGGGGAGAACCAGAATCCTACGAGGAAGCATTGAATGATGAATTCAAGTAGAAGTGGATTGAAGCCATGGATGACGAGATGAAGTCATTGCATGAGAATGCGACTTTTCTTGCTAGTAAAGTTGCCTAAAGACAAGAAGGTTTTGAGGAACTGGTGGGTTTTCAGGATTAAGCATGATGATCAAAATCCATAATAACGGTTTAAAACAAGACTTGTTGTGAAGGAATTCAGTCAAAGAAAAGAGATTGACTTTGATTAGATATTCTCACTCGTTGTGAAGATGACATCCATTCGGATTGTGCTGGGATTAGCAACATCTCTTAACCTGGAGGTTGAACAAATGGATGTGAAGACTGCCTTACTACATGGAAATTTGGAAAAAGAAATTTATATACATCAACCAGAAGGCTTTGTGAAGAATGGGAAAGAGGGCTATGTTTGCAAGCTAAAGAAAAGTCTTTATGGCTTGAATAAAGCACCGAGACAGTGGTATAAGAAGTTTGAGTCTGTCATGGCGGAGCAAGGCTACATGAAGACTACTTCAGATCATTGTGTTTTCACAAAGAATTTTTCTGAAGATGATTTTATCGTACTATTGTTGTACGTGGACGACATGCTTATTGTTGGTCAAAACTGTTCTAGGATTGCTGACTTGAAGCAGCAATCGAGTAAGTCTTTTGCGATAAAATACTTGGGACCAGCGGAGCAAATTCTTGGCATGAAGATCATGAGGGATAGGAATGCCAAGAATTTATGGTTGTCAGATGAGAAGTATATTTAGAAAGTACTTCGAAGATTCAACATGGACAAATCTAAAGTGGTTAGTTGTCCTCTAACTAATCACTTTATATTGAGTTATAGTCATTCTACAGATAAAGAGAAAAATAAGATGGCTACGGTGTCATATGCTTCATCTGTTGGAAGCTTGATGTACGCCATGACGTGTACGCGGCCAGACATTGCTCACTCTGTAGCAGTTGTGAGTCGTTTTCTATCGAAACCGAGCAAGGAGCATTGGGATGCAGTGAAGTGGATCCTTAGGTATCTACGTGGAAGCTCCAAGATGTGTTTGTATTTTGGAGAAGGTGATCTAATATTGGTTGGATACATAGATGCTGACATGGCAGGAGATGTTGACTAGAGGAAGTCTACATCTCGATACATGATTAAGTTTTCAGGGGGAGTTGTTGCATGGCAATCTAAACTCCAAAAGTGTGTTGCTTTTTCGACAACGGAGGCTGAGTTCATTGCAGTAACTGAAGCTTGCAAAAGAGTTATTGTGGTTGAAGAAGTTCTTAAAATAACTCGTTATTGATCAGCAGAATTATTAGCTATTTTGCGATAGTCAAAATGCGAATCATCTAGCGAAGAATGCTTTGTTTCACTCGAGATCCAAGCATATTGATGTGAGATATCGTTGGATTCACGAGGTGTTGGAGAGAGACTGTTACGGCTTGAGAAGATCCAAACTGAAGAGAATGGATCAGATATGATGACAAAAGTTTTGTCAAGATCCAACTTTGAGTACTGTAAAGATACAGCTGGATTGGTGGATTCCTCCATGTGTCGAGAGGGGGGAGAATTCATGGTGTGTCCCTCCACATTATGTGGGGCCCACATGAAGAATATAAATATAATTATATTCAGACTTGGTCAATATTTGGTGTATATGTTGCTAACCACCAAGAAGATATTTAGGGAGAAATATATTCACATATTCTTATAAATTGAGGGCACTTGAGCCTCAATTGATCATCCGAAATAGATCCAGCAATCTCAAGATCTCAATTGAGTATTCAAGAGATGAAGAGAAAAAGAGAGAGAGAGGAGATTCAAGAAGAAAGTTTTTCTTATTGAAATCATATTCCTGAAAGTTTTTCAGGAGTGTGTAATATTTAGAAATATTTCCAAAATATTCGGGGAATATCAAAATAGTTGAGGGGTAGCCGTTGTGTTAGGTAAACATTGTTCTTACCGCATATTTTGGTTTTCTATTCTAGATATTTGTCTAGATTATATTCTCTCTGTATCTCTGCTATTGGTAATAGTGGAATTTTCTCTGATGGGATCCGTGGACTAGCTCTATTTTGGATGAACAAGTTTAAATTTCGGTGTATATTTATTTATTATATTTGCATTGTCGATACCTCGATTTCATAACTTTCGTTGCGTGCTCAACAGTATGACCGATATATCGGTTGATACCTGGTAGTTTACATGTCGCCCCGAATAATATTTAATCAATATTNTAAAAACACGAAATTTAAAAAATGTATTAATAACAAATATGATTACTGTAAAATATAAATAAAAAAAATTAAATTTTTTCATACCTCCTTTAGTCCATATGTATTGTACCATATCCCGACCTATAAAATTCAAGGTCATATTGCGATGTCTAGTAGATACATTACCCGGACCACATGAATGTGGCCTAGAACCTTTTGAAAATTGCCACACATGATCCTTCGCATCACATCTGGCGCGAATGTGAAATCGACATCCAACTTGACCTTTCAAAAAACACTCTAACGCCCAACAAGATGGTGTGCTTTCAATAACTTTAAACTGGTATTGTTTGACTATATGAAAATGACAAACAGCATACTGAACTTCCGCTTTATCTTCAAATCCCATTCCTAACTCCAGCTCGGGATTCATCGTATTATACGATGAGTACACACGTCTCAGTTGGGCAAATGAAAAATCATCTGCAATCACTGGATCTCCCATACGGTATGTACTCGATCTAATATCAGGAGAAACTCCAGATAAACGCCGAGCCAATCTGGAAGCCTGAAAAACTGTGTGAGTAAAAGATTCCTCTCCCACATTCACTTGCGAAGCTGGTGGTTCTGGTTCCGATTCAATTTCAGAAGCATCTGAATCATGTTCTTCATTCCCAAGGTCGACTTCTTCTTCATTAAGATAACCTGCATTATATAGTAAAATAAAAATATCCAATTTGGTAAAAATATACACTAAACAAACCTGGTTGACCTTGACTCATCAATAAATCCATAAACGAAGTCCTTGAGAAAATCCACTAAACGAATCCATCTCTAATCGAACAAAATTTGTATCAATTATTATCTATTTAAATAATGAATTAAACTTTATAGAAATTAAATGTACTAACATTATATAATAACATTATGAAATCAAATAATAACATAAATTAATCCATAAGATATATAAATATAATAATAACAACAAATTAAAATCCTAAATACAAAACATTAAAATTAAATAAAAAAAATACTTACAAAATTATGGATGATTTGAATGAATTGGTAGTGGTGTGAAAATAATAGGGAAGAAGAGTTATATTTATAGAGGGAAAAAGCGGTCAATTTTGGCAAAGTAGAACGTCAATCGATTTTGCCAAAGTCGACCGCCCTTTCAATCAACTTTGGCAAAAGCGATTGGGTTCAAAATTAACCGCTCGACTTTCGGAAAAGCGATTGATACCTTTTTTCCCTGATCGACTTTCCTAAAATCGAATCACCCCAAAAACCATGCCTCCTTCAAAATCGACCCTATTTTGCACAATAACCCTGAGGTTTAGATAAATAGAAATTCCCCGTCGATGATGATTCTAATTGTCGTATAGGTTTGATGTTAATTCTGATTTAACAGGGAGATATACAAGAAGAGAAGCTACGTTCATTTAGGATTCCTCAATACACACCGTCGGCGGCGGAGGTGCGGCGAGTGGTGGAAACTGAAGGCTCTTTTACGGTGAACTGCGTGGAGACTTCCGCCGTGAAATGGGCTTCCTCCGACGCCGATGAATCCAACGATGGCTATAGTTTAGCGAAATGCATGAGATCTGTTTCGGAGGCGCTGCTGATAGAGCACTTTGGCGAGTTTAGAATCGATGAATTGTTCGATAAGTACCGGAAGATTCTTGCAGGATGCATGCGTATAAAGGTTAATGAATTCATCAACGTCACTATTTCCGTCACTAAATACTAGTTAAGGGGCATCATAATATATGATTAATAGGGGTCTTTTCCCCCAAATAACCTACTTTCAAAAACAATTTCTCAAACTAACCTACTTATAATTTTTTTGTTCAAAGTAACTCATTTATGACTTATCCATTAGGTTGCAGGTAACAAGCATAAAATAATTAAGTTTACATCAGTTATCGGGTGATATCGGTACTTTGTTTGATCGCTCGATACTGAGTTTTGATAGTCGGATCCAGGGTTTTCAAGTCATACTCTAAAAAAAATTATTTATTTGATTTTTTAAAAAGCTTTATTTAAAAAAATATTTGTGTCATTTCAGTAGGATCGAAACGAAATTAAAAAACATTATGAAAATAATGTTCACAAGTCATTCGATAAAATAATGTTTATAGCATCTGACACTTTCAAAACTACATAAAAACACGAAATTTAAAAAATGTATTAATAACAAATATGATTACTGTAAAATATAAATAAAAAAAATTAAATTTTTTCATACCTCCTTTAGTCCATATGTATTGTACCATATCCCGACCTATAAAATTCAAGGTCATATTGCGATGTCTAGTAGATACATTACCCGGACCACATGAATGTGGCCTAGAACCTTTTGAAAATTGCCACACATGATCCTTCGCATCACATCTGGCGCGAATGTGAAATCGACATCCAACTTGACCTTTCAAAAAACACTCTAACGCCCAACAAGATGGTGTGCTTTCAATAACTTTAAACTGGTATTGTTTGACTATATGAAAATGACAAACAGCATACTGAACTTCCGCTTTATCTTCAAATCCCATTCCTAACTCCAGCTCGGGATTCATCNTGAAGAAGCAGTTGTACAGATCTACACCGCCTTGTCACCAAAGATTTTATATGTAGCAGAGTTAGGCTGTTCTTCTGGTCCCAACACACTGTTTATTCCAGCTTCTGTTGTTAAGATCGTGCGGGATTTGCGGCTGAGAGACGGCGGTGTCTTCCCGGAGATTTTTATTTGCTTGAATGACCTTCCTGGAACTGATTTCAACTCCGTTTTCATGAAATGGTTGCCTTTGTTTGAATCTAAACTTACCCACGATGTTAAATCTCGCTGCTTTGTGTCTGTGACTTCTGGATCTTTCTATGGGAGCCTTTTCCCTGCAAAAAGTCTTCATTTTGTTCATTCTTCTTACAGTCTTATGTGGCTGTCAAAGGTAAACTAGTTAAATATTTTTTAATGTCATGATGAAGATTGATATGATCGTGAATATGATAGGTTCCAGATGGAGTTGAAGATAATGGAGGAGAAATTTACTTGTCAGAAGGCTGTTCTGGGAATGTAATTAATGCATATTGTGACCAGTTTCAGAAAGACTTCACGGCGTTTCTCAGATTCCGGTCACCGGAAGTAGTCACCGGCGGTGGGATGGTGCTTACTTTCTTGGGAAGAAGAAGTGAGAGTCCTCTTAGCGATGAATGCTGCTTAATTTGGAAACTAATGAAAATTGCGCTCAATGAAATGGTGGCTGAGGTTTAGATAAATAGAAATTCCCCGTCGATGATGATTCTAATTGTCGTATAGGTTTGATGTTAATTCTGATTTAACAGGGAGATGTACAAGAAGAGAAGCTACGTTCATTTAGGATTCCTCAATACACACCGTCGGCGGCGGAGGTGCGGCGAGTGGTGGAAACTGAAGGCTCTTTTACGGTGAACTGCGTGGAGACTTCCGCCGTGAAATGGGCTTCCTCCGACGCCGATGAATCCAACGATGGTTATAGTTTAGCGAAATGCATGAGATCTGTTTCGGAGGCGCTGCTGGTAGAGCACTTTGGCGAGTTTAGAATCGATGAATTGTTCGATAGGTACCGGAGGATTCTTGCAGGATGCATGCGTATAAAGGATAATGAATTCATCAACGTCACTATTTCCGTCACTAAATACTAGTCAAGGGGCATCATAATAAATGATTAATAGATTGATAATTTATTAATCTATATTTGGTTCTAATGATAATTTTGATCCTCTTGTTTTTACAATGGTGACAAATTAGGTTTCTATATTTTATGTGTGACAAAATTGATCTTCATATTTCCCCACATTAGGAAAAATCTATCATCCAATTTGTATGTATGTAGTAAATTTGGTCCATAAAGTTTGTGTTTTATGCAATTGAAGTCATTGAACTTTGGTAATGATATATTTGACCCTCTTAATTTCATAACTTTGGCAAATTTTGGCCCTTCTCGGATCGACATCATAAACCGATTGAAACTCTTCTCAGATCAACATCACAAACCGATTGAAATCGTTCTAAGAAAGATAGTCACAACCCAAAAATTGAATAAGATGGCATACCTTCGCGGCTTCGCAGTAGCAAGTAAGGAAGCCGACAAAAACCCGTAGTTAGGGTTCTTGAATTGAAATCGATATAAACACATAGATATGATTCTTGAATTAACTTGAATTGATGTCTAACTTTAAAGGACCGATTTTGTTCTATTTAATTTGGGGACCAAATCTAAATTTAGAGAACCGATTTTGTCAAATATCTAAAACTACGAGAATGAATAGTGAAAATTATCCAAAGTTCTTAGACTGAAAATGCCATAAATAAACTTCGATGACTAAATTTGCCAAAGTCATCAAAGTACGATGACCAATGGTGCAATTTTCTCATTTTATAATACATGAGAGTTTATATTATAATGTTGTTTACAAATATTAATATTTTACTTTAGTTGAAAATATACATATTTGAACTAACCTCAAGATTTTACAAATAAATATATTTTATTAAAGTAATATTTGTAGTAGACACAAGTGGCTTAAAAAAATTAATGGCCATGTTACTAACATTGAAATTTGAAAAATAGATCATAAATGCTAACATTAATGTCAATGACACTACAAGGGTATTAAATGAATGGAATTAGAATATGGATGTGATATAATGATATAAAACTTAAGTTATCTCTAAAATTAAAAATCACACTATTCAAAGTTCAGGTTAATTTGAAAATTCATTAGGTATGTTGTGTAAACCTTATGGGTATGAGAATGTGTTTGCATAATGAATTTTCATATTGCGATTTCAGATAAAAAATGTGTTGGGTGTTCTATAAATTATATAGTGAGTTGTAAATGAAATCATGTTCTGTATGAATTAAAATTGATGATTCATTTTCGGTTAAAATGTATCTTTTTACCCATATAGGTATAAGTATGATGAAAATATCATTTCATTGAAATTAAAATACTACAAATACACAATGTTTTAAATTTCCGGTATACCGGAAATTTCGGTCGTACCGGCTTTGACCGATATTTTGCCAAAATACCGGCCCGTACGGGGTTTTTCCGGGTCGGGTCGTGTTAATACATGAATTATGATAGCGGGTCAGCTTGTAATGGATCGGATTTTGCTGAATAATGGACAGACGTCGATCGGTATGTTTTCTCAATCATATCCGATCAACATCCGCCTAAAGGTGAAGTCAGACGCTCGCCATAACCGATCGGGATCATCTGCATCTGATCAGTAATAAATTCATGATCGACACGGTTGCTGATTAATGTCAACTACGACTGCGCCACCAATCTCAAGCGGCGCCACACGACTTTTAGGCAACTAAAATCACATAAATCAGCTCGATGGCGGTTGATATGATAGTAAAAGATTACAATTAGATTTTGTACTTTTAAATTGTATCATGACCCCTATAAAAAGGGTAGAAGACACTGAGGAAGGATATGCTCTTTCCCCTACCTGCTACACTCATCTTCATAGTGAAAAGTTTTCATGGGTTTGGTGTCTTGTGGGTTTCTCGGGTTTCCCAAGTATAATTCTCTGTTTTTCTAATTACAACACCGAATACAAGCGATTAGCACTCAGTAAGATTCAAAATAATAAAGAGTATATTTTTACTCATAATAGGTCGGGCTTTTTTTTTTAAAAAAATAAAATATTAATAGTTTATAATTTAATTTATTTTAATATTCCAGTACAGATCCGGTATACCCGATACATATAAGATATATCGATCCAATTAGTTTGTCCGGTATACCGGTTTTTAAAACATTGCAAATATAACAACATTATTTGCATTTAAGTCATTACTCACTATATCATCGGCATCGACTTCATTGCCAATAATACCATAATGAGTCATCCATAATGTTTCTCAAATATTGTCTATTATTATCTCTATAGTGACATAAGAATGATTAGTATACCTACTATTATCTTCTCTATTGTTATCAAGTTTTAAAGTCATCAATAATAAAGTGTATTTGTAAATGATGAATGTAAACAAAAGCTCCTATCTGGCTTTTCCAAGTACATATGATTAATTTACACAAATATGACATATGTATATCACGAATGTGTAATTTCATAGAAAAATAAGCTTACTTATAATTTCTCTGCTCCAAATTTATAAATTTCTTCAATTGACATTAAATGTATTATTGTGAAAATCATTATAGAAATGTAGGAAATATATAATATATATTATAAAAAATATTGATTGCATGAAATAATTATAAATCTTTACATTTAGTGATTCTATATATAACAAAAGACATATTAATGTTGATTTGTAGTCATAATAAAAATTTATAAAATGGTTAAAAGAAATTTAATGTGAATATTAATGTCGTTGGAATTCTCCTTTTTGTATGATCTTCTTTGTCACTTTGGGTGATAACTGTGATATGGAGATAGTTCCGACTTTGAAGGTGGAATTCATGGTAGTGGACATTCTTATCATCCCATACAACACAATTCTAAGGAGGGGAAAGTGCTCTAAATTTGTTCAAGTTAATGTTGAACCGTTTGATCATTTTGAAATTTTTGCATATTGTTCAAGGCAGATGTTCTGTGTTCCGAACTAGGCAGAATGATTGTTATTATTTTTCGGGGGTGCTCAAGTTAACGTCAGACAAAGACTATTGATAGCATAAGCTAGAATATAAACGTGATTTACGACTTATCGTCTAGTCAATCAGTGTTAAATTCGACGATTTGGATACATGTAAAAAATACTAACAAAATACGGGGAATTCTCTTGTCTATAGTAGGAGACACTTTTTATGATGTTTAGGAGTACCGAAACGGATTCGTCGAAGCGGGGAAGATGAAGCGGATAATCGACAAGCTTAATAGAATCAGTTTTCTAAAAGGCTCTATCACGTTTATAATAAAAATAAATAATATAGATAATAATTTTTAGATCTTAAAAATATTAACTCAATAACACATAAATTTCAAATTCAAATACATTATTTTATCTACATTTTTTTTACTTTATATATATTTCCAATCTACGAGCAAAAACACTAATATAAATAATTATCAGTTCACCATCCTATAATTTCACTATATCATCTCTTGTAGGATTAAGATAAATATTTTTAATCAAAATAAATTTACATACGGAGATTTTAGATGTCGATTAAGATAATAATAAATGTGTTTATTATTATTATATTTATAATAAAAT
Organism: Utricularia reniformis; assembly: GCA_009725065.1. Classification (NCBI taxonomy): domain Eukaryota; kingdom Viridiplantae; phylum Streptophyta; class Magnoliopsida; order Lamiales; family Lentibulariaceae; genus Utricularia; species Utricularia reniformis. Next base: position 183,472 of record RWGZ01001602.1, read on the forward strand.
AATTTTTTATTCTCCAAGTTACTAATGCTAAATATTATTACATCTATTGTGTGTATATTACAAATTTTATCATTACATTTGTATTACCGTTAGTGTAATGACAAAGATAATGTTAGTATTCACGTTATACCATAAATAAAAAATGTCAATGATGTTCCGAGTGGTACTGGTCGAAATACTAGTACCCCAGGTTTTCATCGTACTGACCGGTTGACCGCCGGTATATCGGCCGGTATGAAAACAATGATCAACCATACATAACATCCAACATATTTAGTTCTATAAATATATTGGCGAAAGTCAAAGTTGGTCCCCAAATTTTGAGTTTTGGCAAATTTGTTCCCCAAACTTTATACATATTGGTAAAACCAGTCTAGAAATTTTAAAATAGCAAAACCATTCAACAAATTATTTATTTTGGAAAACCAGTTTTCAAAGTTTTGTGTGTAGCATAATTGGTCATCAAAGAAATATTATGCAAATTTGGTCCTCAAAGTTTCGGGATTTTGTCAAATTTAGTCACTAACGTTTTTAAGGGTCAACAAAGTTTGGAAAACACGGTAAATTTAGTCCCCAAAATTTTGAATGACTAATTTGGTCCACAAAAGTTTACATAATTCGACAGATTTAGTCCCAAACAATAGAAAATTATGTTTTTGAAAATTGATATGTATGAATATGATTTCTAAGATGCATCTCATGCAAACTTCAAGATTGTTAAGATGCATTTAAGGTAAACTTATTTGCATTCAATATAAATATACTTCAAGAATGCCAAATCGTTAGCGGTGTGCATTAAAATCCGGAAATCCAAATAACCGAGTTAAATGAACCGTAATCGAACCGATTTTTCAGTTATCCGAATTGCAAATATTTAATTGGATCGGATCGGATGCGGTTTTAGATCGGATATGATTTTTCAAAATTCATATCCGATTCGATATTTTTATTATATTATATTACATACTTTTTTTCTAATTTTATAAAGTTAAAACGTTATATATGGTAAATCATTTTTTCCCTTATTATAATAAATTCATATGATTCTAGTAAGTTAGATAATTTTTGGAAATTCTATATTACATTTAAAGTGTAATTAATTTTACAATTCATTTTATTTTATAGATTGTGATTAGGAATATCCAAGTTAATTTTGTTTATATTTTGAAGATTTATACACTTAGAATTTTTTTTTGTTTACATCAATTTGTTTTAATTCAATTATTGTATTGAATTCAAGTTTACTTTATTAATATTTGAAAATTCGGAACATGCGTTTTTTTGTTTTATAATTTGTATGTTGAAATTACTAATATTTTTTGGTGATTAGTGGTAATTTCTTATAATCAATTATAATTAAAAAATAAATATTAGGGTATCGCAAATCAATCCGCAAACTGATCCACTATTCGGATCGGCTTCATATCATCAATTTTCCGATCTGTATCCATCGGATCGGATAAAAAAATGATTATCTGATCGGTTACCCGATCCATGCACACCCCTACAAATCCTAGTTGCATAAATTTTTTATTCAAAACTACAAACTAATCTTCTCTAAAAACAAGAGTAATCTAACATGAACACGGATTAATAATTCGGTAATATAACATTCAATATCTTACAGGAGATATCTGTTGGATTACCATGAAAACAGATTACCGAGAAGGAAAAGGAGTATATCAGTCAATGAAGATGTTAATTTAGAGTTAAAGTTGTTATTACATTTTTATATCGTAAAACTGTTTGTGTGCCCTAATATAAAAATTGGGAAAAACCCTTGTATATTTATTATAATTTTTTTCTCCTTTTGTCTAAGGAAGTGGTCTTCATCTCTACTGCAGTCTTTGTTATTTCATGTCATATTTCACACTTAATCCATGATATTAGGCTCACCATCTATCAAAATCATCATGGTATGGGAGCACACATACAAGATAACTCCTTCGTTCCTTTGTGTCTGTTTCTGTTGAAGATATTCAAGCTCTGTAGAATGACGACTACAAGGGTTGCACAAGGACCTCCGGTTCTTGATGGAACTAATTATTTCAATTGGGCTATCAAAATAACAACATATCTCAACTCAAAAGATTTGTGGCAAATTATAGTGAAAGAAGATCTTGCAGAACCTCCCAAAACGGCCACATATGAAGAACATAAAAAATTTTAGGACAATACTATATTACGATACAAAGCAATGACCATCCTACGTGATTCATTGACAGACAACATGTTTGACAAAATAGCAAATTGTGAAACTCTCAAATCTATTTGGGAAAGGTTGAAAGAATTATATGAAGGAGGGGGTAAAATTCGGAAAATTCACATGAGAAACAAAATGATGGATTTTGAAACAAATCGTACAAAGGAAACACTACAAGAATATTATGATAGAACAGTGAGAATAGTAAATGAGATTAGAGCTCTAGGAGGATATCTAAATGATGAAAAGATAATTGAAAAAGCATCATTGAGTCTACCAAGTATATTTGAGCCAAAATTGTATGCTATAGAAGAATGCGAGAAACTAAAGAAACAACTTGGAATTGAAGAAGCAAACATCACTTTTATAGACTTTATTAGTTCTCTGCAATCTTCGGAAAAAAGAATCTCAATCAGACTCCTGAAACTAATGAGTCATTGACCAAGTCGGAAGTTACTCTAGTAAGCCATGACCCTTATGAAGTTGCTGCCATGTCTACAAATATAGGGAATACATTTTGCTGGTACAACTACTCAAGCTACAAACACATGGAGATAGAAAAGAGAGATAGATGGAGTATGCCATCATTGTTCCAAAACGAAGCATAAGGATGAAAATTGTTGGTGGAGACTTGATATCATATGCAATTTATGTTGATATTGCCCGGGGTTATTTATATAATTATGATAACCCCGGGGCTCGTCTGACGTGGCTAAAGGGTATTTTTGATTTTCTGTTATATTTATTGAGCGATGTGATTTCGGGAATAATATCGTAATTTGGTCATCTTGGGCCCACGTATGAGGATTCTGATGGTGTTTTGAGTTGTTTTGGATGATTTTGATCGGAAATGATGCTTGGGGTATTTTCATAATTTGTCACTCGGAGAGCTCGTTGGCGACCTTAGGCGATATTTTCGGCTACCTCCTAAGCATTTGGAGACGATCAACTGGTAAAAGTGTATTCCCGGGTATTCTCTCGGCATTACGTGTTATTCATGTTCGATCGGGGTGCATTTTTGAAGTTCCGGGACGCTATGAAACTTATTCCGGTTCCATTGAATATTTTCTAAGTAAGTTGGGCTGATTTGATAAGGACTCGGCTTTTGGACCCTAAGTTGACTTATTGGGCCGAGTTTTTCTATAAATACAAGACCCTAGGCCCTAGAAAATGGTTCAGACTCTTGGCATGCTTCCCAAAGTTCCGATTTCGCGAGTTTATGACCCAGTCGCGACTTTTTGTACAAAAAGTCGCGAGACCCTTACTCAAGCCCCTAACTCGCGACTTTTCGCTCAAAAAGTCGCGAGAGCATGTATGCATGGCTGTAGTCACGAGTTTTCGTTGACTTGCCCCTCACTCGCGACATTTTGTTCCATCCGCGAGATTTCGCATGCAGGAGTCGCGAGTTTTCGTCCATGTAGTCGCGACATTATGTCGAAATGTCGCGACCAGCACCCATTCGCGAGATTTCATGCAAAAAGTCGCGACTCCCCCCATCTGGGGCGCGACGGAGTGGATTCGTTCATTTTTCGTACCGTTTTCATTCGGATTATTATTATCCTTTGATTGTACTTGTATCTTTTCATTATCATAGTGAATACCAAGGTAGAGTTTCGCTCTCCCGAGTACGTAAGCTCACACATTGTGGGCCCAACCTCGTATATCACTCGTGTCCCCACAATAATTGAACTCAAAACTATATAAGAAATTGACTGATCATAAACAAACGCTCTAAAATATTTTTAGACGAGATCAGTTTGGCGCCGTCCGTGGGGACCGAGACTTAGTCCCTTTGAGAGCTCTTGTGCTGAGCTTGGAGCTTGTTATATATTGTGATGATTTGAGATTCCTAATATGAGAGTGATATAGATGAAGAAAGTATATCGGATTGCAACCCTTATGCGGTGGAAGATGAGTGGAATGATATTTTACTGGGGATTCACCCCCTGAAAAGTCTTCAGTAGTGGGAGCTTCTAACCAACCCCCAGAGCAGGATTTCATCCGGTGGGAACCTATATATGGCATGAATATATTTCGAAGACATGCCAAAGGGATGCAAGGGTTTCCAAAAAAAAAAAAAATCCACAAAATCCGGTTTTTGGCACTACAAAAATTTCACGGGAGGCTCCATTTTATGTATACAATCACATGGTGATATGATAATGTGATATTTTCTGGGTCGGATTTCGGTGACATTCACTATTTCATTTCGGTCTATTTATCGAAAATGATCCATATTTCGAATGATCAAAAGGATCATACTCTGTAGCAGAGATATATAAGAGGTCAATATGGACCTCGGTTACAAAGAAGATGGATATATGGCGAACATACCCGAGCTATTTTATGTTCACGATATCAAATCAGGAGGTCCATGTCAGTTCAATGAACTACAATGTACTTTTGTCGGTTCATTGGAAGAGTCTATTCTCCGATAGTTCTAATAGTTTCCGAAGTTTTTCAAACATTTCATATTGGGATTCAAGTATGAGTTATATTCGGCATGGCATAACGATCCTTCGGAGAGGTCGTATATTTTTCTAACCAGTTTTGTGGCGATTGTGAGTATTGCATGGAGCTGCGGTTGATTGGCCCTTGTGAGAAACGTGAACCTCACATGAAAAATGAGTTGATGCGTAGTTGCATTGGGGGAATTTGGCTACGTGTTGCTTAATTGTGTTTGTGTGCACAGAGTGGTTGGTGAGAATGATAGGCGCTAAAAGTTGGAGATGCCAAGTCAACGCGAATTACTGATTATAGGGAAACATAAGAGGTTACATGTGTACAAGCTGATTGTCGTGTGGAAGTGTTCAATGCTATGCGATGGCATGGGAATGATAAGTTGAATATGATAAGTTAATGATAAGTTGAATATGTGATGAAATCATCTTACGACATCATCATTGTCTCACCGGTCAATAGCGATAGTATGATCCTAATCCTATTTCACCCATTTGACCCGATTTCTGAAGGATGGCGACAAGTTTTTTACTATGTTTCGACAGCGGTGATATAAGAAATAAAGGTCGTAGTAGAATGAGAGTTATGGAGAACATAAGAAAGGTCATCGTTGGAAAAGCTTGCCCTAACGTATATACCATATATTCGGGAAATGAAAGAATGCAGACTTATGGGTCATATGACATTGCTGCAAGCACTTTGGTTGATCGACTGTATCGTTGTCGAGGTCCAACTTGCAAACACTTTGGTATTCAGCTGCAAGAACATTTATTTAGTTGCGAGTATATTTCTTGCCATGGTTGAAGAGAAGAAAGGAGGATCTCTTATATACACATCTCTATTACAAGCATCGATACCAGGGACTCATGAGTCCCAAGTATTTTGTCCTTTTTCCATCACAATTTTGGACAAGTTACTAATGATGGTCTATAATCGGTCTGACGTTGAGAGGTTATTGAGGCATGGCTAGGTTGGTAAGTTGATTAGTACGATGGAAGTAATGCCCGAAACCGAAGTCGAGGATGTTGGCTTGAATATTCAACCCAAGTACACAACCAACCTTCCCTAATAAGGATTTAACATGACCTAGGGAAAGACTCCATGAGTATTGAGGACCCCACTCAATATACATTCAGTTTGTTCAGGATTATAGAACGTGTGATAGAGTGAAATTAATGATGTGGGTTTTTCTAGTTTTGAGTTATCAACGGGGTTTTCTAGTTATCAATTCGTGAAGTATTAATATTCATTATGGCCACCTAGTAAGAAGCTATATAGCTTTCAGATATGTTCCGTTCGTGATATCGATGACTTTGGTGGTTTAATGCTCGAGGCTCCTTGATTAACGGAGTTTACGGCAACCTGGTGGACTATTTGGGGTTAAAAAGATTGTACATGTCCAACAATATGGAATTTAATATCTTGATATTCAAATTGAGGAGTTGAAGAGTACGAACTTGGGGAACTCATACGGCACCAAAAGGTTATTATGGTAAGAGAAGAATCCAGTCTGCAAGACGAAGCATTAGGGAATGAACAAGTATTTGTCGTGATAGATGGTGAAATTACAAATATGGATACCGAACAAGCGGTTGAAATTACAAGATAGTCATCGATGAATAACTATGGAAAGCGTTAGTTATCATAGAATCACAAAATGAAACTTATGCGTTGAGCTGTGTTATTGAAAGATCTGTGGGGCGTATATTTATGTGTCGGCACACATTAAGTAATCAGAACTTCCTAAATGGTTATACGAATTGTACGGGCCTTTTCTCCATCATTCAAGAATATTCGAGCATTTCATGAAGCAATCGGATCACAGCGGTTTCCTTGTTGTTACAGAAATTAAGCAGGTCTTGGTCGACAAGTATTGTCTGTACGGATCATGTGGGTCTGTGTTAATGAAAGCCCCCGGAATTATAGTTGAGGATTTGGAATTCAAGAAAATTGCTGAGCTTGAATGGATGAAATTAAATCTCAACCTGATGATCAAATTATTGATAGCAATGAGCATAACGTGAAGGCGAAAAGTATATAATTATTTTCCTTAATCATCTGAAATGGTATTCGTTCGAATTATTCTTAATCTATCGTGAAGGCTTCATCTGCTCGATTTACTTCACTATCCAAAATGGTTTTCATCCGTAACATTATTCATGAGGACTTCCATCAATTGGTTATTAGTCGTACCATCACCGTATCTGCCACTGGCGATTAATGGATTTTTCCAAATACCTTTATGGATCTATCGGCGTTACCTTTTTGGGTCATTTAATGAGATCCCGAGAATTATGGTTGTTGGGTATTCAAAAATATCAACCACTATCAAACTATGCCTATTGAAGTTTATGGAAGAGATGTCAAATTTGCGTTATTTTATTGATTGCCCGGAATGGTATTCATCCGAAAATATATGATTAATGAGCATACTATCTTAATTAACATGTGACATTACTGAGCTGACGAGTATCTTGACCGTATATGCATTTTAGCAAAGATCTTGGCATAGAACTAATAAACAACGTGTTCAATTGATCTGGTTTAACGACAATTTAGTTGCTCTCAAGGAACTATCCCCCTTTATAATATTGCCCTTACTAGAAGTGCTCTAAATCTAATCGAATCTATCATATCTCCACCCCATTTTGATGGTGAAATTCCATACCTTGGAGTAAATATCTTCCTAGTGTTATGTTCCGCAGCGGTATGAAGGTGTCTAGTGCGAAGAAATGCATCTATATGGTGGCTTTCTAAACGGAAGATTGAGTGTATTAACATGATATAGTTTTGTTCTAGAAGAAAAAGAGAAAATGGATTAAAGATGGAACATCTATTATTAAGGGGGTTAATTAAGAATGAAAATGAATTTCTCGAAAGAAGTGGATATTCTCCCGTGAAAATGAAATGATAATTATTTGAAGATGTTGAAATCGTGTTGCAAGCAAGGCTCGTACAACTTGTGAAATACACATAGTCGGTCATGGATCTAGTGATGGCTACAAAGTCGAACGATACCTAGAGAGTTTGTATTGATTTCATTTAGTCAAGTGAAGCATAGTTAGAGGACCTATGCCTACTGGCGCTATTGACATACTGGCTTATCCGACCGGATTGTAGTTTTCCAATTATGCCTTTTGGTTCAAAAAACCAGATGCCATGTACCGACTGTCGATGAAATTAATATTTAAAGATGTGGGGAGAATAATGTGTAGAAGTCAATAATGATGGTATACAGATAAAGACCGGTATGCAAATAATCATTTCTAATATTTGAGCGAGTGGTTGAGAATACTGAGGAAGTATTGAATGAGGTGGAATCCTCCTAGATGTGAGTTCTTGGTGAAAGACGAAAATTTTCTTGGTCTATGATGTTTGTAAGAGAAATATAAGTTGATAAGTTATCAATCAAGAAAAATTTTATATTCCTTCATACATAGTCGGGTGGCTTTTGAAGGTTGAAAATGTTATATAAATATCGATTCGTTTATGTCTCCACTCCTCATCAGAAACCATTGGGTTATATTTTACGCATTCAAAGAAGTCATAAGTGCTGCCTTAGTTGGGTTTGATGATGACAAAGAAGGGTCATAATGATGTTAGTAAGAAACTACAAGAGGTGGAATTTCGATGAACCGACCTTAAATGTGTTAAGAGAGAAGATTTAAGATCTTATAAAAGTGAGTCTCATTAAAGTGATCATATATGCGCAACCATCTATCGACAAAATGGGACGGAGCAATTATTTCCTTTCATAGAAACGTTAAAAGGAATAGTACATGACGTTGTCACATTTGCAGTGTCCGCTACTGGTACTACACATGTTTTGATAGCCGAGGAAGTAAAGACCTATGCTATTTAACCCCGTAGCAGGATACATACGAAAATTTTTTTACATGATAAAACAAGTACGCTTATTACGTTGTTATGACCGGAATTTCTAATGCTCAAAGTGGAGATTGCAGACACTTGAGATACTCGCAAATCTAATTCATTCAGCACGGGGGACTTGCGAATAAAAACGTTTGGTCAATATGGAAGAATGTGAGGGTATTATGATAGTTTTGAATTAAATATGAGGATGGTATAATCGTGATCCATTGAACCAACAACCATGAGGAGGCAAATACAATGAATCTAGAGTTTATCACACTCGGAAGAATGAGAGTTTGTTGATGGGAGTTAAACCCATTGTTGTTAGAATTCTTGATACATATTATCGATTATCGGAAAATCATGTCCTTCTGCTCAAGCGGTTCTTTTATTTATCCGCACATGATAGTGCTAACGGATTTATCCTCAAGTCAGCATATAAAAGTTTATCTTTCTCCGGATCGATTAACAAAGATGTTTAGTGAAATGCATTCTATGCATTCATGGGATATTCAGAATAATGTGCTTTCAAGATTGATATTTTATACAGTGAAGTGTATTGCGATGCAAGATAATACTAGTGCGAATCCACCTATTGTCTAACAAATCAAGTGTAATAGAGATGATTTATTATCAACTGTCAATTATGATTGTCGGGAGATCAACTAATGAGGTCACCTCAAGATGAGGACCAATCCGTGGAATTGTATAAATAATCGGTTATTAGGCCATCTATATCTTCGTTCTTCATCTTATGCAAGTTAAGTACATTCAAGAAGGAAATTTATGCCGGGGACTATGTTGAGTGTGAAAAGATGATGAGATAAATATTGCAAGTTAAGTTGGAAATTGGGTCAGTGTTTCCCTAAGTATCTACTATGAATACCGCAAGCGAAATTATAAGTTGAGTCATATATGCTCTGAGGATATGTGGCGACAATTAAACTATTGTTCATGATTTCCCAGTCGACACATGGGGACTGACATTAGTATGGGCATTCGCAATGGCAGTGGACATTAATGAATTGTACATTACTGTATTAAAATGAGACATTGAACGTATATAAGTCGAATAAGTATCCCGAGTTTGGGAACATGAAATGAGGAGTTTCGTTCTGATCGTATTGTTTGCTAGTTTTTTATTCCTGAGGACTTGGTGTCATATAATGCAACGAAATTATTCGTAAAGCAAGCAAGTGAATTATGCAAGTATTATTATATCTAGCAGAAACAGTGCCTCGTGCCTGCGAGCTGCAAACGAAGCTCCCTCTAATGTTTAAATTATATTTTCAATGTTAGATATTGCGCACAATTTTTTGGGGAAAAGCACGAGTGAATAATGCGTGCAATATTATGTTGCATTCTATGCCTAGGACTTTTAGAGTCACTAATGGATTTTATTGAAACACGTGAAAGCTAAATTTCCGATGTATTAAGAACCTTGTAAGGAGCGCAAGTAGTCAAATTGAGGTATGTTATTACAATTGCGTTCATTGCTATTAATTGTTGTTAAATTGCATGCACGTTGTACGATGTATGAGGTTACTGTGGTGATGAGTGAATGAGCGTATAAGATTGTAAACATAAGCGGAGAAGAGCTGCCACGGACTTGGTATATTTCCGATTTGTGCTAGTGATATGTATAGACGTGATTCATCGATCTTTTTAAAATAAAACTTCCCCTCTTTTTTATGGTCATATTCTAATTTTTTGAGTATATTTTTTGACGACATGAATTCAATCGACTAGGGACTTGTAAGATAGGAGTAGGTAAATTGCATTTTAGTATGATGGAGGATGGAATAAAATAATAGATTAGATTAGAAATGCAATGTACCGCATGTCTTATCGTCGATCATTTTCTAACTCGTCAAATTAGATACTGTGTCAAAATACTTTGAACATGATGAATCTTCCTGTCCTCGGCAGAATCGTCTGTACATAGATATTGTGGGAATATGTCAAGGGGCCCGATTTATTATGTGATAGCCGGCTTAGTACCGAGCATGTTTCCGTGGCAAAACGGGGTGCAAGTTTATACCCGACTCCTCCATGACACGCCGGCAAGGGTCGCGCCCTCGTCAGAGGCTGGTCCGTTTTCGCAGTGGCCCCTGGTGCAAGTATATACCGGCGGCGAGAATGTGATGGCCCCGGATGCAAGTATATACCGGCGGCAAGAGTGTGATGGCCCCGGGTGCAAGTATATACCGGCGGCGAGAATGTGATGGCCCCGGGTGCAAGTATATACCGGCGGCAAGAGTGTGATGGCCCCGGGTGCAAGTATATACCGGAGGCGAGAATGTGATGGCCCCGGGTGCAAGTATATACCGGCGGTGAGAGTGTCATGGCCCCGGGTGCAAGTATATACCGGCGGCAAGAGTGTGATGGCCCCGGGTGCAAGTATATAACAGCGGCGAGAATGTGATGGCCCTGGGTGCAAGTATATATCGGCGGCGAGAGTGTGATGGCCCTGGGTGCAAGTATATACTAGCGGCGAGAATGTGATTCCGCGGTGCAAGTTAGCACCGTGATGACCTCGGGTGCAAGTTTATACTAACGGAACAATGTGATACCAAGGTGCAAGTTGGCACCGTGATGACCTCGGGTGCAAATTTATGCTAACGGGACAATGTGATGCCGCGGTGCAAGTTGGCACCGTGTTGACCTCGGGTGCAAGTTTATACCGACGGGACAATGTGATGCCCCGGTGCAAGTTGGCACCGTGATGCCGCGGTGCAAGTTGGCACCGTGTTGACCTCGGGTGCAAGTTTATACCGACGAGACAATGTGATGCCGCGGTGCAAGTTGGCACCGTGATGACCTCGGGTGCAAGTTTATACCGACGGGACAATGTGATGCCGCGGTGCAAGTTGGCACCGTGATGACCTCGGGTGCAAGTTTATACCGACGGGACAATGTGATGCTGCGGTGCAAGTTGGCACCATGATGACCTCGGGTGCAAGTTTATACTGACGGGAAAATGTGATGCCGCGGTGCAAGTTGGCACCGTGATGACCCCGGGTGCAAGTTTATACCGGTGGGACAATGTGATGACCACGGTGCAATGCTGATGGGAAAGCGTGATAGTCATTGTGCAGGTTTATGACAGAAGAGAACGTGCAAACAGATATGCAAGTGCTTCGTTAAACTGATCTCGAGTGCAAATTTATACTCAGCGAGAATGCAAGTTCGTCGAGAACATATTACTATGAGAAATACTAAATGTCGTTTGTGCGATAGAGATATCATTGTTTACGAAATTAACGGAAGATTACCCCGGGAGTAATATTTTTATTTATTGTCGGAGAAAGTATTTATGAAAGTACATTATAACATGATTGGTTTACCTATCATCACCGAGGGATACATTCTGCTAAAAGATCACACACTTTCTATTTTGAGGAATGGCCAGTATGAGTTTTGTGATCGTATTCATGGTTTTCACTTAAGTAAACGATCAAAATGGCCAAATATTCGCATTATGGTTTACATTCCACAAAATGATTTGATTACTGGGGGCTCGAACCCATGCTCGGAACTATCGTAAAAGCTTTCTGTGATTATCTGGAATCCCTATCACATTTGCGAATATCTCTTCGCTAAATCATGTCGAAGGGTTATTTATCCCTAATTGGTGAACTAATCATATGGAAAGCTGTTATTATTTTGGGGGATAACTTCTCGATTCAGATTCTACGGAGTGAGAATTTTTTTCAAGCTATCATGGAAATTGAAAAGAAATGAATGAGTTTCATTATATGACGAAGAATACTAAGTTATTTACAATCAAGAGAAGAGTGTTTACTATCGGAGAAATTATGAAGCCACGTTATAACATGGCATCATTTGTTAGATTGGCCACGTTACGGTCCTACATCATGGATTTGTTATTTTTGACCGCATATTTTCATTTACAATCAAACTGACCAAGTGATAGTCTTATGGTATCAATTCTCGTTAGTTATGATCGGGCACTCTCAGATATTATCGAAATTGTAAAGTTATACCCCTATAAAAAGGGCCATTGTATGAAAAATCCGTCATTTGGCTTAATCATCTGCACGTGTATTTATTTTTCGATGGATCATATTCATGGATTTCATTAGGATAAACGTTTACAACGGCCAAATATTTGCCCGATGATATTAATACAACTAAATTCTATTATGACTGGGGACTCACATTTATGATCAAAGCAGTTATGATCAAAGCGATCGGAGAAGCGAACCACAACAAGGAATATTCTGAAGTGGATGAACATGTATTTTAGAGCCTGTATTTCGTATGAATGGTGTATCCAGTAATTGTTTCATGACTGTCTCGTATTTTTTGTTATGGTTGAAAGAACAAAGAAGCTGGCCTGGATGTATTAAGATCGCTCCCTTAGACGCAGTTGCGACACTCATGGGTCATTCCCTAATGTATGGCAATGAAACTTATGTTACAATCTCATTTACTATCAGAGCTGCCTACCCGGGATTCGTACGAAAGGTCTAGACTCTTTCAACATATGGCGAATGACTCTTAAGTATTTTATGAATGCCTCGTGTTAATTATCTATTAGAGTTAGGGATTAGCACGTTGTTGTATAACACATGCGTCGCTATTTATGGTCATATGGTCCAGAAAATTATTCCGTGCATGACACGGATTATCCTATTTACCATCGGAGATGTCATAAAGTCATTTTATGGACGGCATTGATTTTCTTACCCGAGATAATACGAATATAGTAACAACTATCAGGCTTGCTCAAGTTGTGAGATTTTATTAGAGACGGAACAAAGCAAAGGCAAATCTTAAATTCACAAATAAAGAGAATCAATTTCAAACGGAACTGTGACTTATTTTATCAAAGGAAACATATGGGAGTCAAAATTGGTGAGATAGAAATATAACAGTCATTGGCTTTCTTATGACGCAATTTTACGTTATTGCCATAACTTTATGTGGTTTCCCATATGATTCTTAGTCGGAGCCCTCGGTTTTCTTTTCTTATAACCCATAGAATTCGGCTAATATCTTCCGATGTGAAGTTCTTCCAGCGATAAATACTTACTTAAGAAAGAATCTTAATTCTTATATAATATATATGGGAAGTAGGAATAGAGGGAAGGTAACGACCCTACCTCGATCGGTATGTCTACATAATATTCGATGACCGTCAAAGTTATTATTCAGTTGAGCCCTACCTTGTATATTTAGATGTCGGCTAGAGACACTTTGTTCATTATGGGATCGTATCTAAAAGAGACTATAAGTCATCATTTCGCCTCAAAGTTGGGAACTCGACCTCAAATTCAAATGTTAGCTTTCATGTTTAAACACATGGCCTTGTTTATTTCAACGGCCCCTTACTAAGAAAGCAAGCATGATGTATAGACGATAGCCTTTATAGGTAGTCAGTGATTGAGCTGCATATAAAAGATGCACATGATCTACCGTAAGCGTAAAATAGTTGCCCCGAAATAGTGAGAATGGCAAAGGGGTATGTACCGGCCTCCTGGCGGAGGTGAGAAAGTGATGTTCTTTTTCGAACATGAGGATATCTTATGCAGGGAAAAGATATATGAGCTCGAGGTCACAGAGTAACAATCACGACGAGAACAAAATTGAATTGCGAAGTTGAGGAGTGTGACAGGCCCCCTAAGTTGTGAAGAACTTGATTTTGATGAAGCAAAAAGTGATTGTTCCACGCTGAAATTGAAGCCTCTTGATAGACAGTTAAAAAATATTTTCTAAGTTCGATTGCTTAATATTTACGAATCAAAGTAGTGCATCAGAATTCCAGTGTATAATGAAACGCGTCAGTACGCAAAGTAAAGAGAGATGATTTCAGTGTGGACAACGAGATGATTTCGACCGTATTCATGGTGTTCTCAAAAAAGTGTATGAACGGGTTTTGGATTTCTAGACGAGCTGATATAATGTGGTTTACGACTCAGAATTTGAATCTGCAAACCAGGGGACTATTAATATTGTCCGGGGTTATTTATGTAATTATGATAACCCCGGGGCTCGTCTGACGTGGCTAAAGGGTATTTTTGATTTTCTGTAATATTTATTGAGCGATGTGATTTCGGGGGTAATATCATAATTTGGCCATGCCGGGCCCACATATGAGGATTCTGATGGTGTTTTGAGCTGTTTTGGATGATTTCGGTCGGAAATGATGCTAGGGGTATTTTCATAATTTGGCACTCGGAGAGCTCATTGGCGACCTTAGGCGATATTTTCGGCTACCTCATAAGCATTTGGAGACGATCAACTAGTAAAAGAGTATTCCCGGGTATTTTCTCGGCATTACGTGTTATTCATGTTCGATCGGGGTGCATTTTTGAAGTTTCGAGACGCTATGAAACTTATTCCGGTTCCATTGAATATTTTCTAAGTAAGTTGGGTTGATTTGATTAGGACAGGACTTTTGGACCCTAAGTTGAATTATTGGGCCGAGTTTTTCTATAAATACAAGACCCTAGGCCCCAGAAAATGGTTCAGACTCTTGGCATGCTTCCCAAAGTTCCAATTTCGCGAGTTTATGACCCAGTCGCGACTTTTTGTACAAATAGTCGCAAGAACCTTACTCAAGCCCCTGGCTCGCGACTTTTCGCTCAAAAAGTCGCGAGAGCATGTATGCATGGCTGTAGTCGCGAGATTTCGTCGACTTGCCGCTCACTCGCGACATTTTGTTCCATCCGCGAGATTTCGCATGCAGGAGTCGCGAGTTTTCGTCCATGTAGTTGCGACATTATGTCGAAATGTCGCGAGCAGCACCCATTCGCGAGATTTCGTGCAAAAAGTCGCGACTCCACCCATCTCGGGCCCGACGGAGTGGATTCGATCATTTTTCGTACCGTTTTCATTCGGATTATCATTATCCTTTGATTGTACTTGTATCTTTTCATTATCATAGTGAAAACCAAGGGAGAGCTTCGCTCTCCCGAGTACGTAAGCTCACACATTTTGGGTCCAACCTCGTATATCGCTCGTGTCCCCACAATAATTGAACTCAAAACTATATAAGAAATTGACTGATCATAAACAAACGTTCTAAAGTATTTTTAGTCGAAATCATACGTGGTAATCTCGGGCATATTGAAAAGGTATGTCTTTCCAATAAATCTACATCTGAACAAGCAAACGCAATGGAGGTTTCTATATTTGAAGATATGTGTGATTTGGAAATTCGCCTTCTTACATATTCTGATATAAGCTCAAGATGGATATTGAAGAGTGACTGCTCAAAACATAAATTCTTATTCCATGACCTGAAAGTTACTCCAAGAAAACAAGTAAGATCAACCACCGGACACTTAGCATTCGTGGAAGGGACATGAATGATATATCTTAATGACAACAAAGGAAAAATTCAAATAATAGAAGTTATGTATGTTCCAAAGATCAAACAAAATTTGCTAAGCCTTGGACAACTACTTCGACACAATTTCAAGCTATCCTTTAAAGAACTTACATGCAAAATTAAGAGTCCAAAAAATTCATGCATTGTCATAGAAATGCTTCAGAATAACTTATTTGCTATTAGTCCATCACATCATGAAGTAAGTTTCAGTGTAAATGCATACACTCAATTGTGGCACAAACGTCTTGGTCACTACGGGATAAAGAATCTGAAGTTGATGAAAAAAACTGGTATGGTACTTGATTTTCCTTATTTTTATTTACAAAATTCTATATGTTCGATATGCCAAAAAGGAAAACAAACCAGAAAACCTTTTTTTACGAGTGTTACTCGAGCAAAAGGAAAGCTAGATTTGATACATACAGATATATGTAGGTCGTTTAAAGAAGAATTATGGAGTGAAAGCAAATATTTCATTTTATTTATTGACGATTATAGCAGATTCTGTTTGATATTTTCTTGAAAAATAAATCTGAGACTTTTACAGTGTTTTGGTCCTATAAGAAAATGGTGGAAAGATTGATTGAGAGACATATACAGAAATTGCAATCAGATAATGGAGGTGAGTTTATTTCAAAAGTTCTTCAATCGTTTTGTGATAGTGAAGGAATTATTTGTCAGTATACAATTACGTATATTCCGAAACAAAATGGGATAAGTGAAAGGAAAAATATGACTATCATTGAAATAGTGAGATGTTCGATTTTTGAAAATTTTTTACCAAAAATATGTTGGGCTGAGGGTGTATTAACTGCAAATTCTCTTCCATCTTGAGTTTTAGGAGGAAAAACTGCATATGAATTATAGAACGAAGAAAAACCTTCAATAAAACATCTCAAAGTGTTTGGGTGTGTGTGTTATGTACACATTCTATTGGAAAAGAGAATTAAATTTGATGAAAAAACTCAAACTGTGATTTTTCAGTGTACAGTAGTGGTGTAAAAGAATCTTGTGTTATGCAATATAAAACTAAACAAATATGTATAAGCAGAGATGTGATTTTTTATGAAGAAAGGGAGTGGATTGGACTAAGAACACCATTAAGAATGTTAATTGTTGAATTTTAGGAAAAGAATAACAAAACACAAATGAAATTGAAATGATTAAATTGGGTGATGACTATCTGGAGGATGAAAATACACAGAAAAACATTCAGATGATGCTTCTTACTGAAGATGAAAGTCCACATGCATCTCCCGAAGGAAATGACTTGTCAACAATAAATGACGAAGAAACTGAGGCGACACATGAGGAGCCAAATGCTGAAAGTGAGCAAAGGAAAGCTCTGAACCTAAAACAGAAAGCTCTTGTGAGTCTAACTTCCCTATATTTATGTCTGATATCTATGAAAACACTGAATCAAGTACATTATCTATTGTTGATGTGTTGTGGGATGAGTGATCCTAAAACTTTTACAGAACTACATGGTTATGAACATTGGAGAATGGCTATGAAAAAGGAAATCAAGTCTATTGAACAAAATTAAACTTGGAAGTTAGAGGAAGGCCTACAAATAAGGAGATTGTTGGAGTGAAATGAATTTTTAAGACCAAGACAAATCTGAATGGAACCACGAACAAGTTTAAAGCAAGACTTGTGACAAAGGATATTCTCAAATTAGAGGTATAAATTACACTGATGTTTTTGCTCCAATTGCTCGACTTGGCTCTATTAAATTGTTATTGGCTCTAACTGCTCATCAAGGTTGGTTAGTTCATCACATGGACTTAAAAACGGCATTTCTTCATGGTATTCTTGAAGAAGAAGTGTATATAAATCAGCTTGAAGGATATGTGAGTCCATGGGATGAGAAAAAGGTATATCGGTTGAACAAAGCAATATATCACCTAAAAAAAGCTCTTAGAGCTTGGAATGAACACATGAACAATACACTCCTACACCTTGGTTTCAAGAAATGTGTTGCTTATCATTCTTTATTTATTATGTCATTTGGAGAAGATGTTCTATTTGTATCTTTATACGTAGATGATTTATTGATTACTTCCAATCAAGATCAGCATATAATTGATTTCAAGATATCCATGACACAATGTTTTGAAATGTTAGATCTTGGAAAAATGCATTATTTCCTTGGTATGGAAGTTAATCAACGTGAGAACATTGGCATCTTCGTATTCCAGAGGAAATACTACATGGGGATGCTCGAGAAGTTTGGAATGACATATGCAAATCCATCTAAAACTCCTCTTGACCATAATGAAAAGTTCACTGTCCTTGAGGATGACAAATATGCTGATGCCACATTATTCACAGGTATTGTTGGATGCTTACTATATCTTTCAAATATTCGACCTGATATAAATTTTGTCGTGAATAAATTGTCTCGATTTATGCATAAACCTAAGATCAATCATTTGTTGATTGCCACGAGAGTTCTTAGGTATATTAAGGGGACTTTAACACATGATAGTCTCTTACCTTACTCGGGAAATAGAGAGCATGTACGATTTTTTGTGTTATTCTGGTAGTGATTATGCAAATTCAGATGATTCAAAGAGCACCTCCAGTTTTATATTCTATCTAAATGGTTGTCCATTCTCTTGGTGCACAAAGAAACAAGAAGTGGTAGCTCAATCAACCACATAGGCTGAATATATCTCTGCGACATATGCCTCAAATCACCACATCTGGCTACGACTGATTCTTGATGACATTGGATACAAGCATAATACTCCCAACATTTTGTTTGTGGACAATCATGCTACATTATCTATTGCAATAGACCATAAACACTTTGGAAATGCCAAGCACATTAAGGTCAAGTTCCATGCTCTTTAGATGTCGTAAAGAATAAGGAAATCAGATTGGTTTATGTTAGAAGTAATTATCAACATGCATATATCTTTTCCAATGGTTTAGGTAAGTTGCAATTCACAAGACTCAGAGAGGCAATCGGGATAAAAGCACTTAAATATTTTCATAAGTATCCGGTCTTCATGTCCAAGGGGAGTGTTGGATTACCATGAAGACAGATTAATGAGAAGGAAAAAAGGTATATCAATCAATGAAGATGTTGCTTTAGAATTAAAGTTGTTATTACGTTTTTATATCGTAAAACTGTTTTTGTGTCCTAATATAAAAATTGGGGAAAACTGTTGTATGTTTATCATAACTTTTTCTCTCAATTTGTCGAAGGAAGTGGTCTTCATTTCTACTACCGTCTTTCTTATTTCATGTCATATTCCACACTAAATCCATGATATAAGCTCACCATCTATCAAAATCATCAATATCAAGAGCAACAACATAAACTAGTCTTGCCCGCATTACTTCAGATCCTTTCAAAATAGCAACATAAAATGAACTTCGCCGCTAATGGTCTCCAACTTCTTGAGGTTTTCTCGCAAGTAGAATCACGAATTTAGTTACTATATCATTGACAAATTTCAGCTAACATTCCGGGAACCCTAACAAAAGTTGCGAGGTTCGTAAACTTCGGCAGAGTACGATTGCAAGTTCATAAACTAAAAAGAAACGAAAATGGCTTGGGAGAACAATTGGGGAAGAGAAGAACCCAAAATGGCGACCGATTTGCCGAAAGTTGGGAAGGGAAGAACTTAATAGCATTATAACGAATCGAGGACCAATTTTGCCTAATTTTCGAAAGTTTGGGGACTACGTTCTTTAGTTTTTGTAAATTCCAGGGATTTATATTGTCATTATAAAGTTCGGGGATCAATTTTGCCACTTTGGGGATTCAATTTGCCAAATTATCGAAATCTAGAGGATCCAAATTTGCAAAACTTTAAACTATATGTACCAAAATTATAGAAACCAAATTTGTCAAATCATCGAAATTTTGAAGATTAAATGCGGAATTTTCTCATAAATATATTTTTAAAATTAATTCTGTAAACACATTTATATTAAGGGTGCAAACAAATTGAGAGAAGTTCATTAGCCTGACATGGGTGCAAACACAATATGTAAACACATTTATATTAATTTTTATAATATGCGAAGACAACATTTGAGAGAAGTAATCATAATGAGTAAAATTGGGTGGTTGAAATTAGGGTGCAAACAAATTGGATTAAGAGTTTGAATATTTTTTAAGGGTTGGATTCAAATTATTTTTTTACACAAATCAAATATTGTACATTTACAAGAGTTATGATGTGATTTAACTTTTAATGGCCTTTCCCGCTTGTGGGGAAACAAATTATTATGTTTTCACTTCTAAAGTTATGCGTCCCGGGCCGTACACGTTTCTCCTATCCATTGTTCCAGACATTTTTGTCCTCGTCGTCGTCGTTATAGTGGGAGACAGCTGTGCGTTTTCAGTTGGTAATTGTGTCGTACAGTCACTTTCTCATTTCTTTTTCCCCCGGCGACCACCGTCCGCCATGGATTTGGAGAAGTTCTTCCATATGAATGGCGGCCAAGGAACAACTAGCTATTCCCAGAATTCCTCCCTTCAGGTAGGTTACCCTTTTTATACAGTTCATTATGACCCGTTAATTTTCTCATCTTGATTCCAATCTCCTTCAGAGAAAGACGGCGGACAGAGTGAAACATATAACCTCAGAAGCCTTAACGCAAATGTTTTTCTCTATAAGACCAAAGACTATATCTATGGCGGACCTCGGTTGCTCTTCAGGTCCAAACACTTTGTCAAATATCAAACATTTTGTGGACATAATCGACAAAGCCAGCGACAGTGTAATGCAACCAACCCCAGAATTCCGCGTTCACTTAAACGATCTTCCCACCAATGATTTCAACACTTTGTTTCGGGATCTCCCTGGGTTCTTACAAGAGCTTACTAACAGAACAAATGGTCTTGGTCCGAAGGTTTATGTCGGCGCTTATCCCGGTACCTTTTACGGTCGAATTTTCCCAGATAATTACTTGAACTTTGTATACTCTTTCAACAGCTTACATTGGCTGTCAAAGGTGATCGTTAATCATCATTTTCATCATGTTAATACTCGTTTGTAATGTGGATTAATCATGTTCTTATATATACTGCAGATTCCTTCTGGGATTTACGATGAAAAGGGATGTTCAATCAACAGAAACAGCATCTACATATCTGAGAGAAGCTCCCCTTTGGTAACACAAGCTTATTGCAGACAGTTTAAAGAGGATTTCTCTTTGTTCTTGAAATCACGGTCTCAAGAAGTGATTCCTGGAGGGAAAATGGTACTTTTATTTCTGGGTAGATCCAATTCTCATCATTCCACAAATGGGAGTTCATTCTTTTGGGAAATCCTCTACAAATCCCTTTCCCTTCTTGTAGCTAAGGTACCAGTAACCAGACTGCTAAAAAACTCCAAATTCTGCTACTTTTTTCTTGCTTGAATGTTGTTTGTAAACAGGGTGAGATTCCAGCTGAAAAACTGGAATCGTATGATGTTCATTTCTATGCACCTTCAAGGGAAGAGCTTGAAGAAGAAGTGAGAAGAGAGGGATCATTTAAATTGGAGTCAATGGAGGTTTTTGAGGTTGAGAAGGACGCCGGGAACTTCCCAAGCTACGGCGTCGCCGTCGCTAAAGCGGTGAGGTCGATACAAGAATCAATGCTTGTCAATCATTTCGGCGATGTATTGGATAAGGTTTTTGACAATTTTGGGAGATTAGTTGACGAAGAAATGGACAAGCGAGATATACAAACCTCAATTGTTGTCTTTGTTCTTACCAAAGTTTGACAAATTGTTCCCACTTTTGATTTTCTACTGTAAAGCGCGTATTGATAACGTGAATTGTTTTTTGAAAATTTTTTACCATTAAAATGTTAAAAAATTTTAAAATAATAAATAGTGAAATTCAAAATTAATGTTATTTTATTATTCAATTAATTTACCACATAAAAAATTCAATTTACATTTAATTTTGATATAATACACCATTAATAATTAAGTATTGAAGTATAATGAAGATAGAGTAATGTTTGTTATTAGCCTTCAAATTTTTTAATTGTGTAAATATAATATATTCAAAGTTTGTAAATTGTAAACAAATTTCTCGAAAGTGATATAATACGAGTGTTGGTTCCCAACTTTTAAATAGTGTAAATATCATGTTCTTAAAGTTTAAAATTTACATGGTTGACCCCTAAACTTCCAAAACGGTTAATATTTAATATTAATATTCGTTAATATTTTAAACGTCTCCATAGTTTGAATTTAACTTTTTAACCTTGAAAATATATAATGATTATGTTTTCAAATTTTGAAAATTTTAAAATAACGCATAGATTATTAAAACCACTTACGAAAAAAGTCGAAAAACCACTATTATTCATTCGATGATCATTCTTGAATGGTTTTGAAACTTTAGGGATTCCTATGCAATTTACAAAATTTGCTGACATCACATTTACACTATTTTAAACATTTGGACCATTGACGTAATTTTCTCAAGAAGATCATTTTAAACTCGGTCTACTTCCTCAGGACAACTATGCCAATGGCTCAAATTTTGGTGCTATGGTGCGTTTTATTAAGATTGAATGGATAACTATCTTCTCATTTATTAATGAATGGACAAATATTTAAATTGCGACAATAGTTTGATTATTCGATGAAAATAACAAATGAAATGTATTTGATACCAATGATTAAGATAAGTGATAATAAATAACATAGAAAATTTATGAACGACACTCAAAAAAACTTCATTTAGTTTCATGGTTTTAGTGAATTGAGTACTCATACTTTATGAATTTTGGTGGTTCTTATCCTCCAAGTTGTAATATAACAAAACACATCCTTATCATTTGCATAGTTTAGTAAAACCGTTCCTCGATGTTTAACACACGAGAAAAATTTAGTACCCAAAGTTTCTGTTGAAGCAATTGTATCACTCGGAAAAAAATGGGGTATTTGATCCCCGAATTTCATAATTTTGACAAATTATCTCTATGAGGCCGTAAGTACTCCTAACGTTTTGAATGTTTGTTTAAGAAGATGAAGACCCCAAACTTTGTATTTTGAAGCAATTAAGATCCTTATTGCTTATTTAGGCTTTTTAGTTCCCAAATTTTTGGGAAATGTTATAGACTTAGTTCTCTTGATCTCATAAATGTTATTGTTG
The DNA here is from genome assembly GCA_009725065.1 of Utricularia reniformis. Lineage (NCBI taxonomy): Eukaryota > Viridiplantae > Streptophyta > Magnoliopsida > Lamiales > Lentibulariaceae > Utricularia > Utricularia reniformis. The sequence goes on from RWGZ01001602.1 coordinate 206,487, forward strand.
TTATGTTGATCACACGTGTCGTGTTTGACTTGTAGTATGATGGTTTGACACTTTTATGGGTCCTAAAAACACTTCCTATAAATTACTGACGTTATTAAGGGATTGGTCTTTAAACAAGAATCATTACGAACGAAGTGATCCAAACACCAACTCGACGAGGGACATAGTGGTCTCAAACATTCTCAAAATTAAATTAGAGCGAAAAATAACACCATTGATGAGAACTTTAGGATCGGGTACTTTGTGATGGGTAAGACCCAGCAACCGTTGGGCCGATTCAAATAGTGAAAACGAATTCCTACAGCCCATTTACACACTTAAGGAAGAGCGACCCGATGTTCAATGAGAGGACCGAAGATAACCTTAACGAAATAAAGCGTTTTCTGCCAGCTGGCTCCTGGGTTCGGTCCGAACGGTTACAAACTCACGTTTTCCATGCTTCGGGCCTTCCCACGTTTACCACGCTTCGGGCCCGATCACGCAGACCACGCCTCGGTCCCAACCTCGTTTTACATCCCGCGATAACAACCTCTAACAAACATGACAGAGGCGGTTACAGAGCGTGATTTACACACGCTATAAACTCTATAAATACAGGGCAAGATGACGGAAATAATAGGACCTTTTGGATGCGTAAGAACAGGCCGTTACCCTGCCGGAGTTCTTACTGCTTTCTCTTCCTTGTCATTTTCATTAAGCCTCTGTTTTATTGATTATGAATTATTCGATTAGTGAACAAGTTAATAACATAATATGCTCTTAGTCAAGTGGTTTTCACCCCAATTCCTGGGGTTTCCACTATACATCGCTGTGCATTTACTTATTTCCAGCTTTTAATCGTCTTCCACATCTAAAACAAATCAGAACCGAGTTCGTTTGCTAAACGAACCGGACGACTGTTGGTACCCCTTAAAAAGGGACCATAACAACCATAATCGTTGAAAGAATAAAAACACGACCATATTCAACAAAATTGATCAGACAAAAATAAGTAAGATTCGACAACCTATTCATTTCGAGTTAAAACACAAATGTCATTTTTTAACCTTTATCACAAAATTGTCACAATCTTCACCAAATTTATTTTTGTCATTTTTTATCTTTTACACACAAATGTTATTGCGTGAAGTCCATAATCTAAAACAAGAAAAGAATTTTCATCGTTGGATGGAATAAGAACATACCTTAAATCACATAAAGTAACAAAATATAGTCTCTTGCTTCTCTTTATTGCTTAGATTATTGAAGGGAATCTACATTCTTCTCTTTTATAAAGGAATCCTAAAGACNGGCGTTTGTGATTATGCCACTGTCGATATCGAAGAAGGTGGCCTGCAACTACCATGAAGAAACGACGATCTACAAGATGATGAAGGCCTTGTCGAACATGTACGAACGGATGTTGTCGCAAAACCGAGTGATGGTCACTCAGCGATGGTACTATGACGTTGGAGGAGGGTGTCTCGGTTGCGAATATCTGAATGATTTTTTGCAACCTTGTTAACCAGTTGTGGCTGGTTGGACATGTCATAGATGAGGACACACATGCCATTGCAGTTCTCGGTACCATGCCCGAAAGCTTGTCGACCACGATTGATATATTAAGAAATCAACTGGGGGGAACTCAATTGTAACGACCCGGGATTCGGACTCCAAGGAAGGTACAGAGGATAGAGGTTGAATGTTTACTTACATGATTTACAAAAATGATGACTCAAAAAGAGTTGGGGTGGAAAAGTAATAAGGAATGGGAAGGAGAGTCTAACATGCAATTAGAGTAAGTTAGAAAGTCTATAAATAGGGTTTGGAAGAGATTAGAGAAGGGTAATTGGCAAACTAACCCGGAAAGACCCGAAAATCAACTCTAGAATCATTTCCGCGGTAAATTGTAAAGCGCTAAAAAATTCACAGCGATTTCTCGGAGCGTCTATTCACCGAGGAAATTAAGCTAGAAGAATTCACCGCAGATTTTGCCAAACAACGTAATTCACCGCGGAAAATCAGAGTCACGACGATTCACCGCGAATTTCTTACAACCATCATTTCCCAGTGGAAATCTAGCTCGAAGAATTCACTGCGGAAAACTTACTCGCACAATTCATCGGGGATTTTGCGTGAGGCCGGGAAGACTAGTAAGGGACTACGATAACTTGAACCCGAATAAATAAAGACAAAATCAGTGTAATGTCCTAGAACATAGTAATAGTGAGTGTCTTGAATGCAGGAAAGCTACTAAGGAAGCAAGACCGCAGGTAAGTGGGATGAGTGGTAAAATAACTTAAAGTTCAATTTCATAAACGAGAGGGTGTCTCGTGAGGTAATTAAGAAGAATAAGTTAATACTTGGGGAAGATGGACGCATCGACCTGGCACCGTACCACTTCATTTGAGCCACAAGGCAAGGCATGCCCCAAGTTAAGGTAATGTTACACGAGGTGGAACCGATCGAGGTCGGGATAGCAAAGAGGGCTCGTCGAGATCCGACCCCTCGAGAGAGAGGTAGGTTCGAGCGAGACATGTTATCGGGCATGTAAAAACCCGACAAGATGAGTAAAGAAGAGTAGTAAGAAAAAGCTTTTAAGAGGGTTTTAAAAGAAAAGAATTTAAAGTTTCATTTCAATTATATGTTATGTTCGAAGTTTTTTTTATTAGACCATGACCGCTATACAGACTAAGTAGATGAGGTGGAACCTTGCGCTAGGAGGCGAACGATGGGTCGTCAGCTGATTTCGAAGGTTTAGGAGTCGTCGTGTCTATTGCAATGGTGTAGTGTTTATTTTCCAAACTATTTGTCGGGGTCCTACCCAGTACCTTGTTGTTTTGAGGGTTATGACTATTCGCTACATTGTTTTTGACTTATAACTTTTGTTATTTCTGTTTACACATTTAATTGCATCGCATCACAACACTAGGTGGCACTGTCAAAATCCCGTACCGACTAGGCCCGGGTTCGTGCTGTTTCATCAATCTTCATGATGTGTCTCACGGCTCATCAGTGAAGACTTGGGGCGAGAGTAGAGGGGTGAGATCAAGAACAATGTCTTGGTAACAAATTCTTCCTATGGATGGAAGAATGTCACAAGGTCGAAGGGCGAAGGGAAAAATCGGTTGAAGAACCGATAGAAGTCGAAGGCTCGTTGTGAATTCGAATTGTGGAAGTGCGGGAAGAAAGGTTTTCTCCGAATGGAGTGCGAAGACCCAAGGAGGAGGAGAATGCAGTCTTTCTAGCTGAATGAGACAATGCACTGATACTTTATTTAGAAAGTCCAGCAGAGTCATGGTGGTTGACTCTGGCGCATCCTTAGTCTCCTGTTCTAACCGCAAGTGTTTTAAGTCTTTCAAATAGGGAATCACAAGAAAGTTTCTCCTACGGATGGAGAGTTCCTCGAGATGATCGTAGTGATATATCGATCAAATCCTCCAAAAGGACTTTGGAGGACGTGATGTTTATCTCTGTCTCAAGTAAGAGCCAGATATCGGTCGGACGATTGGATTTAAGGGATACCGAACGTCTTTGGGGATGATCGGTGGTGAGTGACCAAATAAACTTTGGTCGTCATCAAGGGAATCAAGTCCAGGACTTTGTACGTGGAGATATTGATCAGCACCATGGGTGACTGAACGACACTCACTACAACATGCACGTATCGACGACATGGGGTGTCGATCGACTACATGGGTGTCGATAGACAGAGGACCGATTGAGGGTACTTAAGATGTGACTGTCACATGAGCGGGAAAAAGGCATGAAGATCATGGCCAGAAAGACTTATCACATATACTCGAATCCAAGGAGCACATCATCACTTATGACGATGAACCAATTGGAGGAGCCGATCGGTATGACTCTTGACGATGAGTCTAACCTAAGACAGATCGTTTAGGGACCGATCAGCAGAATGAAGACCGGTCGACATATGACAATGTCAAACATGTCACTCCAGTATTGAGACGGCCGACCAGGGAGAGGAGATAACCCGATAGGTAAACTCCTACAATGTATCATACATTGTTGACTGATGATAGTGAGCTAGAGCATTTCCGAGAGGCTGCTGAGTCTTTGCAGACGGATAAGTGGGAGCTTTCCATGAAGGACGAGATGTCGTCCTTATCGAAGAGCAAGACTTGTGTCTTTTTGACTGCCAAAGGGAGATCGAACCTTACTTAAATGGGTCTCAGAGGTCGATGGGTTCAAACGTTACAAGACAAGATTTCTGGTCGAAGGATTCTTACAAAAAAGAACTGACTATTCCGTGGTACTCTCACCAGTCGACCATTTAGGTGATAGAGTAAAGTGACTACGGAGAATCTTCATCCTGATGGATGGATTAGAAGACTAATTTCTTCCCTGTGATTTGGAAGAAGAAATGCGCACCCAGTGGTTTTAAGGTGTATTGAAAGAAAAATCTTATTATGACTGGAAAGAGCTTGTATATTGAAACAAACTCATCGGCAGTGGTCTTGACTCCCTAATGTCCAAACGGGGACTCAAGAGAAATGTGTAGGACATCATTTGTTATCTCTGGAGGATCATAGGTACATACGTAATCCTTCTACTATATGTCGATGACATGTTAATCGCAGTGAGTGATATGGAGGAGATAAAACTAGTCAAGTGGGAGTGTCCGAAACATTTTGAAATGAAGGATATGTAACCGGTCAAGACTGTCGGAATTAGGTTGCGAGAGACTTATACTTCCCTTGTCCCAAGATAATACAAAGTGATCAATTGGAGACTTGAACGCAACTAAGACATCTTTGGGAGCACACCTAAAACTCTCAAAGAAGTGGAGACGATGCCGACCAGGATACCGAAGAGAAGAAAAAAAGGTGCCCTACCCTTCAGCGGTCGGCAAAGATGTATGCCATGGTCTGTACGAGACAAAACATTTCCGATGGAGTGGAGTCATGAGCATGTTCATGTCGAACTGGAAAGGAGCAGTGGGATGTAGTGCTCTAATTGCTACGGGACATCTAAGCGGGAGCTATGTTGCAAAGGACCGATTGTTCTAACAAGGTACGTAGATGACGACTAAATGAGATTGCTAAGTATGAGGATCGTTTACGATCAGCTAAAACTTAGTAGACGATCGACATGGGTGTCGATTAGAGAGATTGGATGATGATCGGCATGTGTACCATCAGTCATGGGTACAACTGTTGTAAGCTGAAATCGTGGGTATGTGCAATTTCGAAGCACGAAGGGAGATGATGTGACTCAAGAACTTTCTGATGAGGATCGGTTAAGTGACTGATCAGCGGAATTTGTATAGTGACGAGGGAAGTCACTATAGCAAAACTAGAGCTATACATATCTCTAGTTGGGCTCATCAAACGAGTTGGTGAGCGGAACACTATCTGGAAGAGATGAACCATCGATCTCCAAGTGTGAGATGGTTAGGTGTGGAGATCAGATGACGATCCGCTATACTTGGATGACGATTGACATTGTTGTCGATTGGGCACTCCTAAATGGCGATCGACATTGTTGTCGATATGGCACACTTGAATGATGATCGACAATGTGGTCGATCGGGCACAATTTGAGGATGGTCGGTGTTGGCAGCAAATGGTCCAGGACCGAAGTATGCAATGCCGAAGGATCGAATGTGACGAAGGACCGAAGGTGAAGAAGAACCGAAGATGACTAAGGACCGAAGGTGACAAATGGATCGAAGATATGAGATGGAGGCAATCGGTCGGTGACCGAACTGAGACATGGTGGGACCAATTGGTCTAGGATGGGCATCAGTTATGAAATGAGATATTCAAGGAATCATAATCATATCAAATCATATCAAATCAGTATTTATGGAAGCATATATGATGAGGGCTTAGGGGCCCAGTACCCAGAACCGATGGAGACCAAAGTGTACTGGCCGATCCAAGTGACAAGAAACGAACCTACGCGACCCAAGATCATAAGCTTGGCCCATTCAAGATAACATTCCCGAAGGCCTACGTAACTAATGAAGCCCAGAGGCCCATTTAACCTGTTGGACCGAAGGCCAGATCGACTAGTGAGATCCAACGCTTCGGGGACCGATCTTCTGGATCGGTCCAAACGGTTACAGCGAGCTTCGGGCGTGTTCACGTTTTCTGTTATGGGAAAACGACGTTGTTAGAGGAGGTTATAGAGTGTTTTCCATGTACAATTCCCCTCTATAATTACAAGGTTTAGAGGCTATTACATAGAGTTCTCCATGCACGATTCCCCACTATAATTACAAGGTTTAGAGGCTAGTTAACGAGGTCTCTTTTTCACGCGTGCAACCGTTACTATTGTTCATTTGGCTCTCGCGATTTCTCTCTTAGACATTTTATCAGCCTGCTTCCTCTGTAATTCATTGTAAACTGCACTGTTCGATTAATGAATTCAGCTAAGAATATTGTTACTCTTAGCCAGGTGATTTTTCCCTTTTCTCAGAGGTTTTCCACGTTAAATCGGTTGTTCTTTGTTTTATTTGCATTTTAATTATCGTTCCCTCAATCTAAACAAATATCAAAACATACTCCGATAATTTCGGACATGTTGACTGTTGGTACCTAGGTCTTTTTTACCACAACAATATATATGATTTGATTATGGAAACATCATATATTTGGAAATGATCAATATTAGGGAATATTTGCTACTTACCTTAATTATCTCCAACCTCTCCATCATATAAAGATGCTTGCGGTTCTTTGTTTTGTAGGACTTCGGTCCATCATCTCTTGTCGTCTACGAGTATGAGAGAACTAGTGTGTGGGTGTGTTGCATTCTTCTTCCGATAGTGCATTTGATCGTTCCACCGGTCACGTGGTTTTCACCCACCTTGGGTTTTCCACGTTAAACCTTCTTGTGNATTTTATATTCTTGTGATTGTCCTCATCGTTATTTGATTTCTAAATGGATTTTAGCGTACTGTAGCTGAATCGGTGATGCCTGTGTTGTTTATATTACATCACGATTTTATGACGGCTATTTTGTTACTGGTTTCATATTTCTTTTATGATTCTTACTCGTTTTTCTGTTTATTTGATGGATTTCGTTGTTTATTTTACGTTTTTCTGATTGTGATGTATTGGCATACTGGAGAAGATATGGGCTCCAGGAGAGGTGGTCGGGGTTCTTCCAGCAATGTCAGTTCAGATAATTTATTCAAGGGTAAAGACACATTGGGTACTTCCAACCCGGCTGTGGGTCAGTTATCTCATGATCCCTCAGCTATTGATGCGCATTCTGGTGATGGATGGGAAGTTCCAAGAAAGAAAAACAAGAATAAATCTGTTAACAATTCTAAGCAATGGCTTCCTCAGGGTTCCAACAAGAAAGCATGGGGTCAGACTGATACTATTCAGAAATTAGGGATGCGTAATCCTGGTGGATCCGGAAGGGACTCCATTAACGCTGCGGCTAGAGGAGGTTCTGCCAAACAACCCCATGGTCAAAATTCTGATCCTTCTTATGGTGACTCACTTCCTCCAATCTCTGCTCCTCTCAAGAAGGGATGGAACTGGGCTGCTAGACCTTCTGGTTTCCAAGAAAATAGCCAAGCAGGTCAGCATTTTGATAATGGGGATCCTAAATTTAGTGACCCTGAAGATGTAGAAGAGTCCGATGCTATGACTGATTCAGATGATGAGCTTGTAAGCGATGAATTTGACTCTGATGGAAGCCCTAAAAGCCATGAAGCTAGGAAACAGAACCGGTGGTTTTGGGACTTCTTTAAGTGCCTTGATGGTTTTACAGTCGAACAGATAAATGAACCAGAAAGGCAATGGCATTGCCCAGCATGCCAAGGTGGACCTGGAGCTATAGACTGGTATCGTGGTTTAGTCCCTCTCATCAGTCATGCAAAGACTAAGAGATCTAAAAGATTGAAGCTCCATCGAGAATTTGCAGTTCTTCTAGAGGAAGAACTTAAATTGAGGGGAACATTAGCAGTGCAAGCTGGTGAACTGTTCGGAAAATGGAAAGGTCTTGAGGAAAGAGCTGATAAAGAGATAGTTTGGCCACCAATGGTGATGATAATGAATACCAGGCTCGAAAAGGATGACAATGATAAAGTAAAAATTCTACCCAAAATTTCATTCCAATCATTCATGCAGTTTTATCATATTCTCGGTCTTTTCATTGTGTAGTGGACAGGCATGGGCAATACTGAGTTACTGGATTACTTCAGTTCATATGCTGCATCTCGAGCAAGGCACTCTTATGGACCTCAAGGCCACCGTGGCATGAGCGTATTAATTTTTGAAGCTTCAGCAGTTGGATATGCTGAGGCTGAGAGGCTGAGCCGCCATTTTCAAGATACTTGTCGAGACAGGTATTATTGGGATAGAAATAGGTTGCCCCCGTACTCTGGTGGTCAACGCCAACTATTTGGATACATGGCTGAAGAGAAAGATTTGGAAATTTTTAACCAGCACTCACAAGGTTCTGTATATTCTTGTAGTTTGCTAATTTTTTGTACATTGATTTTTTATCTCCAAATTGGTAGGTAAATCCAAACTGAAGTATGACATGCGGTCATATGAAGAAATGGTTGTGAATCAAATGAAGCAGATGAGTGAAGATAACCAAAAACTGATGTGGTACAAATCTAAAGCTGCTCGTGAACAGATGAGCAAGCTTGCTATGCAAAATACACTAGGAGCAATGACTGAGAAGCTACGGCAGGCGGCTGAAGAAAACCGTGTCGTGAAATTGAGATCGCAAAAACACCATGAAGAGAACAAACATGAGGTATTACGCTTATGAGACGTTATGATAAAATTCTGGTTTACTCACTGAATCTCTTTGATGCAGATGGATTTCCAGGAAGAGTTTTTCAATGAGCAGATACAAAAGCTGTATGACTCTAGAAACGAAAAGGAGCAAGTACTTGAAAAAAGCTTACAAACTGAACGTGACAAAGTCTTCTTATCCGAGAAAAGCGCATCTTCTGCAGAAGAGCGCCAAGTCAAGTAATATTATTTACCATCATCGTCCCTCTTAGCTCCTTTTGATCAATCGTACGTTGTTTTTTGTATACAGTGAACAAGAAATTGCCAAGTTCATTCAAAGGCAGAATAATAAGGTCGAGGAGTACCAGAAAAAGAAAGAAACACTGATCCAAACTCAAGAAGAACGTAAGCTGGAGATGCAACGTCATCATCATGAAGAAATGATGTCCCTTGAGAAGCAATTTGACGAGGAGTTCAGTAAGTTGATCGAGGAATATAGTCCTAGTCCTCAAGAGGTAAACCAACACCCAACTAGCGCTTGACTCGTTACAAGCTTCCCTTGTAGTACTTTTTAGACCCAACGGCTCACCACATGATGTTGCACTAGACTTGCCTTATGTTCTGTGCTTGAATACATCAAATTTCTGTTCTGCACGTTTTGAGCTTCTAAATTATAAGGGGCGATCATCCTTGGATGGGATGAAATGAACTCCATATAAGTCGTTCGTTGAAGCACAACGGTCTGATATAGTTTGGATTAGTTTATAAAAAAGATTGAGAACATTGTAATTGATGAATGCTCTAGAGATTTGTATGTCCCAAAGGAGAGTGGCCTTACTCCATCTTGAAAGACATAAAAATCATTAAGTAATCAACCTGACAATATATGCAGTAATGAGTATTTTATGCTCAAAGACAAATGTTTTAAAAAGCGGTATTGATCGGTATAGCGGACAAGTTTATTGGATCGGTATATCGGATTCTACCGAAATATTAAAATAAATTATAAAATATTCATATTTTATTTTTTTAATATAAACCCGACCCAACCCGCAAAAATCATGCCCGACCTCCAAAAATCTAACTCGACCTGAATCCGGTAAGTCTGAAATTTCCGGTACACCGGAAATTTAAAACACTGTCAAACATTATAAGACGACTATATAACGTACCCATCATGATTAATAGTGGTTTATTTATTACTCATATAAACTTACTTCATGAGATCGTCAATCACATAATTTAGGTATCCATCACTATTAATCATCAATTGACGCCCGTCTCACCCTAGATGTTTGAGCAATGTTTATTTTCTCAATTGGTCAAGTTCACCTCCGACTTCTGATACATAATGGAAATAATTTCATCTCTCAACATCTTATTCGCGATAGCATGCTTAAATATAAGATGTATATATTTTTGCAATTATAAAATTTATTCTTAACAATTGCTATTGTCGATTGACAATTACAATGCATAGATACAGAAGGTGTTGGTTTTAATCTTAATAGGATCTCTACTAAGAAGTTTTTCAACAACTCAACCTCACTACCAGTCATATCAATCTGACAATAATAGTTTACTTGGATGATTTCAAGTCAAATTACCCCACCCAATGTGAATATTATTCACTAGTAGATTTAATCTCATCTTAGTCGAAATTCAATCTCATCATTGTACCTTCAGGTACAAGGTATAATCTACAATATCATATACCAAAGGCTATGGTATCTCTAAAATATTTCATTACAGTTATTTTGAATATATTCACATTTATCCACACGAATTGATAAATAACATTTTATCAATTACACATTGTTATGGTCCCTTTTTAGGGGATACCAACAATCATCATGTTCGTTAAGAAACAAACTCGGTTTTAATTTGTTAGTGATGAGGAAGCGATTAAGCAATGCAAATATGGAAAAAGACAAGACAATTTAGAGTGGAAAATCTCGGGAAATTGGGAAAAAATCACTTGACTAAGACCAGGAAAAGTTCTTAGTCGAATCATTAATCAAACAGTTCATTACAAGATACATCAGATGTTTATGAAGATGACGAGGTATAAGAAAGCGATAAGAATTCCGGCACGGTAACAACCTATTCTTACGCGTCTAAACGATCCTGCTAATTCCATCATCAAGCTCTGTATTTATAGAGCTGAAGGCGTATGTAATCTACGCACAATGTAAAACGTGGTCGGGACCGAAGCGTGGCTTGCTTGATTTGGCCCGAAGCGTGGTAAACGTGTGGAGGCCCGTAGTGTGGGATGCATGCGCTGTAACCGTTTGGACCGAATCATGGGACCACTTGTCAAACGCCTTTTTATTTCGCCAAGTCCAGCTTCGGTCCCATTGCGGAACATCGGGCCAACTTATCTCAAATATGCTAGGTTGGGGATTTTGGGCCGCGCGAGTTCGCCTTTTATTACCTAGGTCGGCTCAATCGTAACTGAACATTACCCATTGTAGGGTACTTCGTCCTAGAATTCTCATCACTAGCCCCTCGGGCTTGGTTGTTATCGCAGAGGTGACGCAAGGCCGACTACGCAATGTTATATACGCTCGAGAGAATATAGGACCGAGTCTGCTCGCAATGAGCGTCCAAGGGACCGATCATTCACTTTCAGATGTGATTTGAATTCAAAATATTATAACGTTCATTTTTGTGTCACTTTTATTTAAATATTAATATTCAGACATGCGTCTTTACCTATTTTGTTACTCAATAGGCATGATGAGTGCGTACAGACTACAACCGCCTATGGTAATCCTATGTGGCAGCTTACAATTGGTCGGGAAATTATTATTTAAATCGGGGTTTCGGATACTGTTCACCCTCATCGTCATTTCGCAAAAAAAAAATCGCCCAAATAAAGCTCTCTGCGTCTTCGTTCTTGCCTACGTTTAAACTCTTTCCTATCGATTTTCATCAAGGTAATAGCCATGGCTCCTCGTAAAATGAGATACTCAACTATGTCTGAGTTGGATATCGAAGAGTTTAGGTCTAGGTTTTCGATTCCGGCTCATTACTCCATCTGGAAGGGGCGGGAATATATTCCCTACTTTCTTCCAGCGGAAATGAACGTTCCGGCAAGCGCTATTCCTGTCAGTTATGCCTCCATGAAGTGCGGGTTACGCTTTCCCTTACACCCGTTCGTAGCGGCCGTACTTAAGGAAATCCATTGCCCGACCTTTTCGTTATTTCCGGGTAGCTATGTGTATATAGTGACGTTTATCTTTTATTGCCACCAACAAAAGATGGCCCCGACCTTACAACACTTTTTCAATTTGTTCTTGGTCGGATCCCAAAGGGGTAA